>JAHZMX010004466.1:0-12207 GCA_027743895.1 Seira musarum
GGTTCTTCCTACCAAAAGTTAGAGCACAAGCAAGAAATATGCACTCATTTGTGGACGCCCCCTTAGACTAGGGGTCCTGCGTTACCTTCATGGGTTCTGGAGTGTATTCGAAGTTCAGAAGGAAATAGGAATTTCGTTTTGCAGATTTTACACTCATATTTTTCCTCCTCGGTGGCTGCATGTTTCCGACGGACGTGTCTCAATAAAGTTTTAGCACTGCTAAATTCATAACCACAGTCCTTACAAGTAACACTTGACTTATCATCACCAGTTGGAGACGAAAGCGGATGATCTTCATCTTCAGCATTGGAAGTGATGTGGTTGTCTTTGTCATTGTCATCATAATGGTCACGATCGGTATCGCTGGTTCTCCTCATTCTTTTCTTTTTCTTCACTACCTTTTCAGCACAGTTTTCATTATCTTTTTGTCTTGTCTCTTCCGACTCCAACGCCATGGAGCGGGCTTTTCTCCTTGTGACCTGGTCCTGGTCCTGAGTTGATGTTGACATTGGGAAGTCACTGATTCAGGGTGTCCCCGTCGTGTCCATAAGTACAAATGACATCACGGCCTCAAGTCAGTACTTCCTTTTAATGATTGGCTTCTCTCGTTCGCTGCGAAGCAAATTACAACTAATTACAGTTAATAAAGTACTTCCCGGTTCCTTTTAATTTTAAAAGCTGGGTAGGTTAGGTAGTCACAATTTCACAATTGCACAGAATGAAGCTTACCATATTTTTATTACTACATATTTACAGAATTACCTTTTGGTCTCGTTCTCATTAATGTAAGTTGTAATAGTACCGAAACGCAAAAATAAATTAATTTTTATGTTTATGATTGTCAACTTGATTGAACACGTGCCCGAAAACGGCTGCACTTACACTGAATCCGTGACAAGTGCAATCAAATACAGCTGTGCTGTGTGTACAGGTGTGCCGGCATGTGGATTAGTTGAGGTTGAGGATTTTGTTCCGCGGGTAAAAAATATAATCAAAACAGACTTTGTTTACTTGTAGCTGTATGAAAATGTAATGCGTTGTATGTGGTATGTACAGGAATCTTTTTAATAGGTGAATCAATATCAGTGATGTGATGATGATGAATGACATGATAAACGGTAATGAAGAATGCCGATGAATTAATGCATGGTAATCAGCATTCAGCATTTGCTTCCATGCAGTTAGAATTAGAAAGATAGCGACATCTTTTTCCTCTTTTTCCTGAAACACAGAATACAGATCAAGGTCACATTACAACAAGAAGACTTTGTTCACCTCAAGCAAGCTGTAACGAGCAAGAGACCTTGTTTTATGGGCACAGAGTGAAACCATTGAAACCTGAATTTTGCCCACCCGCTACCGCGAATCTTCTCACTATCATATCAACAAGTGCTTTTGTTTTCCTTGTCAACAAGTGCCACGGTTAAGTATTGCATTGTTGACCTAGTCCAGTAACTCTTATTTACGTTGCAAAACAAACATATTATTGACCGATTTTATAGTTTTATTGATAAAGTAGAAAACTGCCATTGGCGAGTGTGCGTTTTGATATAAGTTTGATTGATTAATCATCTTCCCTAATTTTTACGGGATTATTTGACGGATCTTATCTTGTCCTACATTTTTTAAATCAAAGTTTCTACCATGGATCCCCTTCATTCCAACTCCGAGATTACAAATGGTAAATCGTTTTCTGAAGAAAGGAAATGTCTTTTGTGCTACAAAACTATTTGTGCAACTGCCAAAGACAACAATGTTCCTCTTGAAGTGAAAATAAAAAAAGTTGTTTTGGAATACATTCTAAATGTTTCTCCGAATCATTTGGAGTCCCTACAAATTAGTGATGATTGCTATTTAAATGAAATAGACTTTTGTGACTCATGTAGTGCTACAGTCACAGCGAGTTACTCTGTTCATGAAAGCATTCTACGACTTCAAAACGATTTAGGAAATTACAAGAATCAGATGATCAGTAAAGTTGTTAGTTCAAATGATAATGATGCGAAGGAGAATGCTTCCGGTGATAGTGTCTCCATCACTGACAAAATTAGACATTTAATTTGCCCTAAAGAAGTTGCACAGTCTACTAACATTGATCACGAGTTACCGAAAAAACGGAGAAAGTCTGGTTCTGGTAATGATGTGGAGGTGGGGAGGAAAAGGAGGAAATCTGGTCGTGTCTGTTTCTCAGATTCCGATTTACCAGCAAAGGAGTATGAACAAGGGCCCATTCGAATCAGCGTAATTGAAAAGCAGAAAAGAATCTCAAGGGAAACTAGATTTGAATATTATTACATGCTTCTCCTTGAAACAGTTGATAATGAAATGGAGAAAGTAGAAGCTTTGTCCTTTGATTCCAAATTTGCACAATATTTTCAAGCTCTTGAGGTAATGCAATTTATTGGATAAATGCATTTAGGCATGGATAAAATGTTTTAATTTTAATTACAGATTGGCTCTACGTACGATATACAAGGAAACATTTGCAGGGAACCTAAGAATCCTTACTTTGTTCGCGACAGATCTGAATTGAATTGGGAGTACAAATTTTGGGATATCCACACTTTGCGTAAGGTTGAGGATAGTAAGATAATCTTGAGCACTGATCCCGGACAGGAATTTTATGAGGGAGAGGAGGTCCTTACCATTCCAATGAGTATGCTTTCCCTGAAAAAAATATTGTTTAATTACACATTCAAAATGTACAATCGCTTATTTTGGTTTAAAAATTAATTATGATCATTTTATCTGATAGTAAAGGACTGTCTTTCAAGAGAATCTCGCAACGAATTCAAAGATCGTTTGATTAAAGAAGTCGAGCTCGTGTCCGGCTACATTTACCGTTACGTGGGGTGCATAAGCTGCCAGAAAAGCGTGAGAATAATCTAATTACATCAAGTAGTTTTACCTGATAGTTCGCTATTAAAGGTATTAATTTTGTGTCTCATTTAATTTTTTATAGAATCTAAGCCTCGAAAAACCTGGAATCTATAAATGCTTGGGGTGTCGTAAAGAAGGAACTTCTGAGGAGATTTTTGAAAATTTCATGATCATTCATGTAAGTGAATGCGCGCAATTGATTCATGAAAACTCGATGTGATGGTAGTGAGTATTATATAATTAGCATATTTTTTAATTATTATTTTTTAGAACATGGTGATCAAGGACTCCAATGGAAATGAATTAAGAGACATTGTTTGTTTCAACGACACAGTTCGAGACTTTTTGAAAAAGGAGTCGAAAGAATTCAAATACGATGACGAATTGGAATCTAGATTTGAGGAGCATTTAGGAAGAAAAATAAATTTGCGGTTGTCATTCCAAAGATGCCATTCAAGAGTAAATGAAATTCTCAAAATTAATTTATTCTGATACCCATTCTTCTGAAATTCTGAGAACATTTTCCTTTTTATATGGATTTAGTACCATTCCAATGGATATAAAATTGTTGCAAATACAATCGCAGTAAAAGTGACAAATGATGGAGAAACAAGTCACGTCGATGATGCAAGGCCTTTCGTTCCAAGACATGTGGTGGATATAACAAACTTGCACATCCAATATCTTGACCACCACGATTGGAATATTGAACCACCAAGGGAATCTCCAGTTGAGGTTTCTACTCATTTTTTACGCATGTGCTTACGAAAATAATGAAAGTGTTGGAAAATGTGTGATGTGATTTGATTTTAATCTTTCACTTTATCTTAATAGCTTGAAACACAGACCCGGTATGACTTAACCTCTCAGCCAGCTGGATATGCCCTTCTAATAAACGTGGCCAGGTACCCCGGAGGAGACGAAAGGAAAGGTTGTATACACGATGTGAAGAATGTTCTTGGAGTTCTGAAAAACTTAAATTTTAAAGTCTTTTTGAATCGACAAGACGAAGAGTTCAATCTAGACGTATGTGCCTATACCTAACATTGTTTGTGTAGTTTTTATTGTAGTAGCTATGCTAATCTACGATAATTTTCAACGTTCATTTCTAATTATTTCAGGACCTTCAGCAGAAGATTGATTCATTTAAGCAACGTCTAATACAAGATAAAATCAGTGCATCTCTAGTATTTGTGATGGGACATGGATACAATGATTTCTTTGCGCTGTCAGGAAATGAGACAGTGAACATAAATGAAGGAATCATTGAGCCTTTCTCGACGACAAACTTTAACGTGTTTGCCCTGAAGCCGAAAATTTTCTTGTTCAACCTATGTCGGACATTTCCAGAGAACCAGAATGGGAACAGAGAATTAATTGAGTGGAAGAAAGTTCCCACGCCGGATATCAAAAATGCTCTTTTCTGTTTTTCAACTCAACGAGGACATTATTCCTTGCGGGATCCCTCGTATGGTTCGTTTTTTGTTAATTTCCTTGTGGGAGGTCTCAAGGCTCATGCAGCTAGTGTAGACTTAGAAACAATCCTGAAAGAGGTAGGGCATGGCGCATTTTACTTTAGTAAGTTTTACTATGATAAGGCTTGTTGATACAATATTTATTAATTATTGTTTTTGATAGGTTCAAAACCAAATGGAAAAACAAAAACACATCTACACGATTGAATATTCTGATGGAAGTGAGAAGGACGAGGTTTTGATGCCCTCAATGCCTTTTGGTCTCGTTTTCAGAAAATTCTTTTTTAAAGTCGCCCAGACAGAGGATGAAAACCCGTCATCGGAGCTAGATTATGACGTTTATTGAGAAAGTGCATGAGAACGTTAAAGTTGTGTTTTTTTAAACTTAACCTATGACTAAAGGCATTTTCTGTTTTCATATGAATCAAAGTTTTCCAATAAACGAATTCTTCTAGGAGCATTTTCGTTGCTATAACAATATGCATTTTGGTTGCTCAATAAGACTTAAAATACTGAATAGAAGATGGTGAAATGTGTACTCTATATTTCAGCCACGGAATTTAGACTTTCATTTTGTTTTAGGATTTGGTTTACAATAATTTTGTTACTTTTATCGGGTCATGTCATCTTTGAGATACATTTTGTGACCTGCAGGAGGAATTCGTTTGCAATATTGAAAATATTATTTTGGAGAAGCTCTTAATTAGACGCTAATTGAACAGTCCATTTTTGCATGCCGTTTTAATTTTAACCCAGATGTCTTTGTTCGTGGTTTGGTACCATGCAAACAAACATAATAGTCAAGAGACAATACTGAACGTGTAACTTTTTAATGATGAAAATCGGTATATAATGCATTTTATAGTTAACCATATTTCTGGAAGAGGTTTTGATTGTGAATTGTGAGAATGTCATGAGAATGAGCTTTCTATGAAATTCCTATTCATACTCATATGACAGCAGAACCAAGCGTTTTCCATTGCTAGGAATTCGTTGCCAACTCACCTCAGTACACGTGGCAGTGAGGGGAAGAGCATTCTTCAAGACTAAGACCTACCACACCTCCCACATCGTTATCGTATTCATACTGATGTACAGGAAAAAAACTGAATTTGATATCATACCTTCCTTCTTTCGAGCTTCTGACTTGAATGACTTTTGCATTCCTGACTTACACTTTCAGTTTTGTGAGGATGGAGTGTTTTGCAAATTGTACTTTAAATGGAGTGGTATCGAATTTCATTTTTTAAAACAAGGTGGAGAGAGACATACCAATGAAATATTATCTTCACTCTCATTTCATTCCATTTTTTAATGATCATTCCTATTCAGCATGTTTGCTCGGCATGGTACTTCCATCCATACAATAAAGTAGGTGAATGTGAATACATAAAATTATATTACGGTACGGACAAGTAATGTCCTTCCCGGAGTAAAATAAAAAAAATTAATGCCTATGCGTACCTACTTGCGGAAATTATTTACGTTATCATTTATCATATTTTGCTACATACATCTAAATTCATTTCATCCATAATCCAAACAACGAAAAACTGATCATATTTATGTTGAAGTTAAAAATTGATTCTAAATGATTTTTTTAATTTTTCGCGTAGGCTTCCAAAGCACAACATGAGTTCAAAGATTTGGCTTTCTATTCCTCGGGTACCTATTCTGAAATCTGAGCTCGTAATTTTTCCCCGGACCTTGGTTCCATATTTTTGGATTTGGTAATTCTGTATAGCATTTTCTATTCACCCCTGACCCCCCCCCCCCACTTCCCCTCGTTTTAAAGTAGAATAAACTGTACTTTAATATTTTTCTTAATTAATATTCAACGAAATGAATTAAGCACAAGATTTTGAATGTACCCATTCAAAACACACTTGGGGAGCATCGGAGCACAAGCTTTGCTTTAACTTGAAAATACACGTGCAGCAGTGGAGTTTACTTGTCGATTCAGAGAAACAAAGTCATAAAGTTTGAACGAAATGACACGTCCACGTGAACCGGTGTAACCTGATTCCATTCGGCTGTCATTCCTCGCCCAACTTAAATGCATTTTTGAGTGTTATGCAGTGACACATTTTTATTTTAAATTGAGGCCTTGAATTTTTAAATTTTTTGTCGGCAAATCATGTACATAATTTAAACAACCGTCGCATTTACAAAAACCTGATTTTCAGTTGACAAAAACAACGGAAATCTAAAAAAAACATGGGCAGAGCCAAAAACGGAAGAGGTGGGAGTAATGGATCCTCTCGGAATAAACCACCATCTTCGAAAAAAGCAGTCAAGGAACCCCGTTTGCGCCAACCAAGAAATCTCGAGGAAGCTCACCAAGCAGAGGTATGATCCATTTTTTTTTTAAATTTTAACATTACCTATTTCAGTTCCCTTTTGATTTAATTGAAGTGTGCTCGGTTTATTAAGGTTCCAAGAACAATAAATGAGCTGCATGGTCGCCGACTGACGGAAGCAACTTTGCATGAAATCCTACTTCAAGGGAAGACTGAGGCAAAACGAGCGGCGGAAATGAGAAAGAAGAACGAAGCAAAGGAACAGAAGCAAACGTCCACTGGAACAAATGAGGTCAGTGGGCGACCCTTCATTTTTGGTTGATAATGAAAATATTTTGCTGATTTTTTTCTTGCATTTCATTCTTAGAAGGCGCAAAATCCTCCACCAAAACCTGATGGTATGTCCCTAAAACTCTCTCAGGATAATTCAGGTACCGCCACGCCAGAAGTTCTGCCAGACTTGGAGCATGAGAATAATGCACAAATCCATTTCGAAAATCAATTACTTCAAGTCACGATCCAAGGTTGGGATAATACCGTCAATGTTTTTCTACCATGACCATGATGAACCTCACTCTTCCCCTCCCACAAATGAAGTTTCTAAATTCCTTGAGAAAGTTGGGGATCAAGTTTCCCATTTTGAATTCAGTTGTCCACACATTGTTGAATTGTATAAGTACGGCTACACAATGTTGAGGTGCTGGAACCTAATTCGAGAATGGCTGCAGATGATGCCAAATGTGAAGTGGCTTTCATTCGACTTCATGAATAAGTTGATGCCTTACACATACACATTTACGGAACATCTCGAACACATGGAGTCGCAAGCCCGGAGACCCAAATTGTTTCGGCAAACCCCTCCTCCAAAATTGGTTCATTTGGAAAGGATTGATTGGATTGTGGATGATGGCTCAAGTGACCTTTACACATTGTGTCATTCATTATTGAAGGCAAATCCTCGTGTCAAGGTAACTATTTTTCATCATTTTTTTAAATTCTACATGCAAAACAAAATATTTTAATCTTCTTAGATTTTCACTTGCATGGGGGACGACAAGATTTACGAAAAAATTGCATATTACTCCATATGCAATGTACGTGGAATACAGACAATCTGCCATCACCACAAATCAAGTGATCCTGAGGAATTTCTAACAATTGAAGAAATTCAGCCAATGATGAAGATAAGTAGCTGCATGAACAATCTGAAGCAAGTTGACTTCAAATTCAACTGCGGGGAACTATCGATCAACTTCTTGTTCCAAATCCTCGAGAACTTTCCAACTTTGCAAGATCTTACCCTACTCCTCTGGAACGTGGAGCTTGGGTTTGAGGTGAAAGTAACGCCTTTGTTTCTGCCTAATTTGCAAAACCTGAAATTGAAATTCAAGCCTGCTCATCTGGGAAGGTATTCTGAGGATATGAAGTATTTCCATTCTTTGGATTTTCTTTTGGCATGCAAAAAGCTCAGAGCTTTGGAGTGGGTGAATATGATGCAGGATGCAAGCTACCTGAGGTTTTTTATGGGTAAGCGAAGGAAAAATGAGAACAAAACCGACTTTCGCAGTGGATTTGGGGACTTGACTATGTCAAATGTTTGGACTATTTTCCCATCTCTCAAAAAGGTTTTCGTGGAGTACAATGAACACAGGAGGGGGATAAGAAAAGAATATGATGATAAGCGTTTGGTTCGTAAGGAAGTTAAGCGCCTTCAGTGTTATTGAGTGCGGAGCCGGAGTGATAGGAGTGTGTGGAAATAGATGAAGCTTTGGAATTCCAGTTGACTTAAGGTAGAATTATTTTCAAAAAACGTTTGAATTTAACTTCGTTTTGTTTATTTAAATTTAAAAGTACAACGACAATTTAAAATTCTAGTTCTTAATCCAGACTTGCTACATTGACAGTAAACAAATTGAAATTCATTTCATTTAGAATTAAGACACCGTGTTTTAAATACAAACTACATCATATACTATATAGTATATTCCAAGAGAAATAAATTTATATTGACATCTAAAAATTTATTTTAAGAGCGGAAGCAGATAAAATAATTTCATTTTGCATGTATCTAAAATTTCACTTCATAATATATACAACGAGAAAATAATTAAAACTAATATGAATGAGACTCGATATAATACATATTCAATTCAAAAGTTACTGTTCAGCTGCAGAAGCACGATCCGCAACGGGACCAAAATTGAGAGGTCCTGAAGTGATTACATGATTCATGACAAAAGTAGAAGCATGAAATAGAGTAGCTCGCATCTCCTCCATCGAAATCCCTGGTCGGGCAAGGCTATCAACCATGGAGGTAACTTGTCTCAATACATCCTCATTGACACGATTAGGATCGTCTCGGCGAATATTTTGGTTCATAGCCACCAGTTCATCCAAATTTTTTCTTCATCTGTGGATAGAACTTCCTGCGCATCACTGTCGCCTCCTCGGGGCTTAACTCTGCTGGAGATTGTTCTTCCTCTGCGACCTGGGATAACGGCGAGTTCTGCTCTCCCTCGAGTGCCCCATCTCCATTCGCCCGCGCCGGAATATGAGCTGCAGAACATCCTTTTGACGAGGAAGGAGCCGCGGGTACATTTAGCCGGGTCAAGGAGACGTATGGCACTGACATGTTTAGTACTTTCCTAAGAGAAGCTAGGCTGCTTCCAGCGACTCGATTGTTTCCGTTTCCGTCACTGTTGAATGCTGTCGACGAGGAAGAACTTCCACTTTCACCGGGACTGGCAACCGTCACATAATTTCCAGCCTCGGGCCCGCGATCAGAGGAGGGGACTTGTGTTCTTGGCCTCAACTTATTCTCCGACATTGCCTTCCGCGGAGTCTGTAAATAATATTTCATGTAATGCAATGTAATCATTGGTCGTTATAAAGCAGTGCAAGATAAAGAAAGTTTTAAATTACCTCCTCATAGATTGGTTCCATCCTCAGCCAACGCTGGATATCCGCATAGATTAAATCAAAAATATTTGTAGGGTCGAGAAGCGTAATTAGTTCATCCATCCAGTCTTCCGATCCATAGTTTCCTGGATCCTCAGCGGAAGAGTTTTGGGTTCTCCATATAAAGTTCTTGATGATAGCCACTCGCTTCTTAGTCAATTCTCTAGTTGCCGGGTGACCAACTTCCAGGTTACGCTCAGCAAACGAACGTTGTCGTTGACGTCGTAGGTCAGCAGGATCATTGAGTGCACGACTTGAACTTGGATTATTTTGCCTGCAAACAAATCAGGAGAAATCCGTAATTAATTATGAGTAACCCATAAACTAAAAAAAACATCCATTGAAACTGACTTCTGAAACTCCCCAAGCAACGAAACCCAAAACCCAGCAATGAACAAAAACTCTACAAGAATACCCGTTAGTCGTTACTCGTTTACAAACCGACTCGTATCATCTCTAAATTCACTGGACTTTGATTTTCTTATGTAAAAACTTACGGTGTCATCACAGCCGGCCGGCTAATCTTCTTCTTGGTTAAGTTTCCCGTCTTCTTCGGGATCATGCGGGTAGTCCTTCGAAACTTCATGTTGCCTTCTTTTTCGAGCACCGGAACGATGGGACGATGGGAGAGCTTGTGAAGCTGCGCACTGAAATAAAACGTATTTTGGGAACTTATCCGACACGAAAACGTAAACAAACAGCCCAGATGGAAACTTAGAAATGGAGTTCAAACTGCAAGAATTAAAAAGTATTCGTCTTTTAATCAAATTAAAACTTAAAAACAGAGTTTTGTTTACAGTTCACACAACACAGCAGCAAAACGAAAATATGTAGTTTTGTTTGACTTGATGGAATTTGTCTTTCTCTTTTTTTTTGCTTTTGATGGAAAGAAAGGAACAGCTATCAGCTTGCTTTGCCTATTTCTCTGCTTTGCTTATCGGTGCTGTATACTTAAAGAAGTAGTGTTTATTGTCGTGCATGACATGCATTAAACATTCTACCACTTCCCTTTTTCCTTTTACCGTCGCTCAACACAACACATCACACTAAAAATTATAATCTAACAAATAGTTACCTACACCTCTTCTGAATGGTTTGAAAAAATTCTCATTCAGTCAGATCTTTGATAAGGAATATGCAATATGATCAATCGCAATAGTTGCGTAGTCAACAACATAATGTTATCGAACTAGTATAAGCCCGACCCAACGGATCGAGAAAGTTCACCTCCCCACCGAGATGAGATATTTTGTGTAGTCTAATTTTTGAAAAAATTCCGCGCTTTCATGTTTAAAAAGTTTCAGCTTTTGCCGCACGAGTGACTACTGTTGCTGTTTATACCTTGTAGTAGAAGTAATACGAATTAAGGCATAATAGCTTATCGGTTCACCGGAAATACACAAACACAGCCATCGAACGCATTTTGTGTGAGTAATAAAATATCATGGTAATAAGCATGGATGATTTTTACTTTCAATCGCAGTAATGAAATGCTGCATAATCTTCCTGTGACATGATTTGTGCTCGGACACATGTCAACACGGTAAGCAATAAGCAATCGTTAGTACAGGGACGACTCGACTCAATTCTTGGCTCTGCAATGTGGTGACATGTAAAAGTGCAAGTAACTACTCAGGCTTACGCTGGATTTCGCCGTACAAAATTAAGTGGGGAATATTATAGAAGGAACGGTGGTGGCAAGTACTTAATTTTTAAAAAATGATCGTTTTCGCCAACTTTTCAGTAATTGAGCAAAGTAGCTTCACCAGAAGTATAGTGCACCGTGAGTGACGCTGAAACCTCAATAGACGTTCCGCAATCTTGACATGCGGTTTATAAGGAGTAGATTGAAAGAGCAAACGATTTGCACTCTGTTGCATTCGTTTCCACTATATATAGAAGCCTGTGCGTATTATGCTTTTCCCTCTTGTTTCTTTTCTTGACTCCCGGCTGTCTCATTGTCAGTGTGTGTAACTTTTGGTTTATCTGGAAATGTGGAAGAACTAGACGCCGGAACATGTATAAATTCCAAATTCCTATGCAATAGTCTCTCATTTATATTAAGCGGCTAACATGATAATTTTATTTTCTGAAACCATCTTCATAACTAACTACAATAAATCATGCAATGATATTTTTTTGGATTATCGAAAATCCGTGAATCTAAATTAATCATTTCTTTTTAATTATCCCATCTTTCTTCATGTATTCCACAAAAGTCTCCATTCGAGTCCTCGATAAACAAGAACCTTCAATACGAAGCTTTTTCAATCTGGGAATGCACTTCCAAATATTAGATTGTTCCATTTTGCACACATATTCATACACATTGATCTTATATGTTTTGAAGCAACTGCTCTTTCCCAGGAACGAATTTGGACACGTGAAAGTTAGGTCTTCCAAGGATTCCAAAGGGATGAGGAAATCCAACCCAGTCAAGTATTCATTTACTAACCCACCCAAATACAATTTCTTCAAGCGTGGTAGCTTCAATGGAATGACACCAAGATCTCCAGATTCCAGTTTCAGATTACCCAACTCCAAATATTCAAGGGTACTCCCAAATTGGTTAAGTATTTGAACATCGGATGACG
>JAHZMX010004467.1:0-15637 GCA_027743895.1 Seira musarum
TTTTTCTACATAATTTGAAGTGACCACTTCAACTTGATACTACTGAACTTGATTTAATAACGATGAAGGTAATTACGTAAATCAATAAAGCTGAAACGGTGAAGGTTTTTATTTATAAAAAAATTCGAAATTACTATTCATGTGCACTATTCTTTGAGTAATTTTGCGCAACACTGGTTTTATTTTAGTTACTCATTCTGTCAAAACCCTTAATGACTAGAGCAAGAAATAAGCGCTATGATCATGAAATGAATGAAATTTAATGTTTACAATATCGATAAGGAGGACTTTTTGACCTTTTGATTACCAAAAAGGAAACCGTTTTGGTTTGAAGACTGAACTTACGATTTGAAACTTTTGATCAAATTTATTAAAAGTACGAAATAAATAATTTCAATTTGCTATCTTTAATCTTCAAGCTTAGGTAAAGGAGTCTAGCAATCGGCAATTACCATTAACTCTTACAACCGCATGTGTTTGTTATACAACATTTAAGTTAGCAACCGTGTATTCCTCCATCTTTCTGATAAGGTAATGTAATTTCTTTTATGTTCCTGGTACTTATTAACAAAACTAATTTCCTATTTTAATTGATTTTTGTGTACTTATCCTCGCAAAAGTTTTAAGTATTGATGCTTACAGACCTAACAATACAGTAGTTACCTAATTTTTATATTTAACCTTTCCACACAGACTTAGCATTTGTGCCAGCAAGTGTCAGCAGCGATGCCAGTGGTCTATGCAAATTGTATGTCCGGTTAATGACTGACTTAATGATTGCCTACGCAAAACATACGCAGTGATGAAATTGAGTACAGGGATTAGTCGTTTTTGCAAGTTAATAAAAAATTGTTTTACGCGAAATAAAAATCAAGCTTTCTTGACAGCGATCGAAATATCCCAGCTTACAACCAGGTAAATTGAGTTAAACAAAAAATATAGAATTTCGTGAACCAATAAAATTATTCGATAATTTATGAATTAGCATTTGTTCATACAGACACCGAAAAGTCACAAAAAATCCCCAATCGAAAAATTCTTCCCTCAATGTATTCAATTTACGAATTTTCTTGTAACACCCCACCTATCTTAGCTACATGTGGCATTACAATGTTAAGTTCACTTACAATTAAAGAACGATTGTAGAAGTGATCATACTAATAATATCGTCTTAAGGGTTTTCATGCATAAAACCATATCAAAAATAGAATTACGATCAACCTTCAAAATGTCCATTTTATGATGAAAAATGTGGAAAAACTTTGTGCTCATTCTCGTGAAAACTTTAACAGAGTAATGCAATGGAAGAACTATTAATATGGCTGCCCATCCGTACTGAGCAAACATAGCTAAACCAAACGAATATTCATGTTCTTTTTTTGGAAAAGTAATATTGTTTATTATTATTTATTATTATGATTACTGCACTACGCACATTTATTTTTTTAACCAGAATTGGGCTAAGGCCACTTTACTACACTTTAGATATTTTTACTTCTAGCTATATTCATCGTTAACAAAAAAGGAGCATGTAATAATAAGGAAAACTATTCCCTCGTAACATGCACGCATACCAACGCATCGATCCATACATCAAGTGCCATTTGAATCCGAGTCTGAGATTGCACATAAAGTATTTTGCACTTAGAGTTTGTAGTAGAAGCAGTGCATATTCATTCATAAAAAATATAGAATAATGATGGTCTGCTCAGGTCATGTAAGATCAATTATATGATGTCTTAAGAAGTGCAATCACATTAAGATCATCACTTTTTTCGTACATTCAATGCGCTGGTCGCATGCACTTTGTTGGATTGGTAAGAACACATTCATTTTATGTCTACTTTTCAACAAGAAAGTAAGAGATGAAATGTCATAATTAAAATTATGCATTTTTAAAAAGAAAAACCATATTCCAACCAACGATAGCTTTTGTGTAGTATTACTTCCACACTACTAACTACCTATTGCAGTTTACAAGTGTATGTATGGCTATGACATGCAAAGATAATAAAAAGGGTTTTTATGATAGAACATATTTTTTAAAAGATATATGATTTTCGCACAGTGTGACAAGCTAAAACATTACTATCACTTTTGAGAGTATCATATCTTGTGTCATGTAATTTTTAAATTTAATCTTGATATTTTTTTCCATTTTTGTCTCAAAAGTCTACTTTTACAAAATAAAATGATGAACTAACAAAGTCGCACTTCGCAGATGTACGTACAAAAATTTTATCAATCAATTCCAATCCCATTACCTACTTCACTCTTGGATGACTTGAAGTGCATGCTTTTAAGGATAAGACGAAATGAAATACCTCCAGTACATGCATGCAAACGAATGAAAACAAAAATCATGGAAGGCGTTTAGCTTTAGAAATGTTTGTTGAAATGCGATATAAATGATGCAAGTAAAGTGATGCATCTACCAGTGACTGAAGTATGATTACTTAATTGATGAACAATGCCATTCACTTGTTTTGATTACAATAGCAAGTTGAACTTCAATTTAGTTAGTTCTCTTTACGACATAAAGTATCACATGAGAAACTAGCCATAAAAAATTCCCTTGCGTTAGTAAAAGCTAAAGCCATCTGACTTTAATCTCCCAATACCAAACTATCATAATGATGGTTTTAAATGTACAATGATTTTTATTGTTTTGCTATACATGTGTAGAGATTGTCAGCTCATTTTTGATGTGATACATATATATTTTAAATCTGGAGTGAAACATTGAACTTTCATATTGACTGCAAATACAATTTTACTGTATAATTTATAAAAAACACTCGCAAGAAAACTTACGATAGATGTGATAAAAGTGTCAGTTACGTATGTTATTATTGCATAAAAATTTCCGTTTTCAAATTTTCTAAATGTCAGCTTATCAGTGCTACCTATATGTATCTTGACACACAACTTTCACTGACAAAGTGAAAAACTAGAAAAAATGTGAATATAAAGGTCGTTACTTATTATTACTGTTATCAAATGCGTCGCTTGGTCATAAAATAAACAAGAGGGTTGCGAATAGCCTTACATCTTTTGCAAAAAATTTTCGATATGTTTCTACACAAACCTTTTGTTATTCTCTTTTCTCGCAGATGCTCGCGGATAAGGAACCTGATGGGATGGGATAAAAATGGTGATGTATCTTATAATCTAACATTGAGTTGTGATATTATGGCATTGTTTCTTGATAGCATTCCGAGTGCAGACCAGACCAGAGCCGAATACTGCGAATCATTTTCCTTTTTTAATGAATCAACTCTCCCAAAAATTGAAAAATGAAGGAAACAAAATTGGTCTGTACCCTTCAGCGTTTATTTGACGGGCATGGCCAATAATAATTGTCCTCGAAAATGGGGAATTTATCAATTTATTATGCTAAGAATGTAAATTGCTAAAGTTTCGAGATTTTCACTTCATTATAAATTAATAGACAAGATCATACGCTAAAACATGGAAGCCACCAGCCATGGTTTTTATTTACATGTAATTTAAATTAGACTGAATAAAGTTTGTAATTCCTATAATAAGCTTTTTGCTTGAATTCCGATGTTTAGGTGGGACGAACAAAAGAACTTTATTCGCATCTCCGATTTCGCAAAAAATATCAATCCATATGCTTTTCAAGGCAGGTATGATTAAATCCGTCATAACTTGTCATATCTGGAAGTTTATAAATCGCTAGTGCAATTAAATAATTGCCAGCTTGTTTAACGGAAAGTGTTTAATAGATTGCATTAATTTTTGTTGTAACAACTCTCTACATATCATTGTCTTACTCGCTCGTGTAGCAGTAAGGATTCTTTCAAATAATGACTTCCATGTAAGGATTCTCAGGCAGAAATGAAGTTATACATATTGCAAAATAGATGTTAGAGAAAGTGTTATTTTCGTCACAATTCTTCTATTAATTTCGTTATTAGTTTTCTACTATTAATATGGCGGAAATTCTTGGTAAACTTATTTTTGGATGAAATGCGTCATTGGTTTGGATATAAAGTCTTGCTTTGTAAGAATCGGTATTTCACGTGGGATGTGGCGTGCGTGAAAATTAACACAATGTACATAATATTGGATTTGTATACATTAAATATGTCTTTTCTCTCGGCCTTCAAATTTCGACACGTTTTTTTTAAAATCTTGTCAATTTCCATTCCAAATTATTCATTATTTTTGTATTAAAGCAAACAAACATCTGTTTCCCGAATTCTTGATCCTTTGTCATTATGCGCAGGTAAAAATGTCATCAAAAGTATTAGAACATTTAAATTTGAATTGTGTAACTGACAGACGCTACAACGATGAGGAAACTAAAGTGTTAATACATGTTTCCACTTTCCACCCCTATTACAAATATGTCCTAGAAAATGCAAATTCTCGAGTAGTTTAGTTTCACAAACTCATGAAATTTAAACATCGAAAAATGATTAATTATTGATCAATCTATTGACTTCACTTCACAGATTTGCACATTCAATCACTTTGTCAACATTACAATGCCGCCACAACAGAGCTACTTCTTATTACACTATAATGTAAACCTGTAAATTTCCAATTCAATTCTAACTCATCCAAGCGTACATACCTGCCGCGTGAGAAGCACTCGTTTGGTTTGGATTGCATTAATAGGTAATATGTACATAAAATGGGCATAACACCTCATATACTCCTGCTGCGGTGGAAAGACGAGGGAGTAAATTTTTTGGAGTGAAAAAGGTCTAATTAAAATGCCATCATTGTCGCTGACATATCAAGCAACCCTGCACAATGTAGTCATCACTCATGTTTTTCCCAATATTACTCCACAATAAAGTAACCAAACACCTTGGTTTCATGTTCTCCTCCGCCGTGCCTTGCCTAGGCCAACTTGAAGAAGATGAACAACACCACACACGATGTGACAAACGTTCTATATTTATAATTTTAATATGCTATGCCTATACTAATGTAGGTGATTTTACCCCCGTAATTACCGTCATCACTAACATGTCACGCTTTGATCACCACAATTGATTCAATGGAGCGCACGCTTTCCTAAACTTGTTTGTGACTGGGTTTGGTTTGGTTTGATTAACTAATATTTCAAATGAGAATAAAATAAGAAACTTCAAAAAAAATTAAGTTGCCTTGATCAGTAGTTTAGTCTTGCCACTCTAGCATCTCACCTTGCCTAATTCCTTTTCTTTATTCTAAGGTTTGAATGTATGTACTAACAATTACGATTAATAAATAACTGATATAAGTAGTAAATTGGTTACACCTTCACTATTTATTGCTCATTTTCAATAACGTACATCATGATGGCATCATGAAACACGATCATCATATTTTAGATGGAAATGGCTGACCCCACGCCATCAACGTCAAATGCTTTTAAGAGGGATACATTTACCAACAAAATTGCAAGTTTTTGTATAAATTCTACCTTTTTCTAATTTTTGCCTTTCTTTTTTTCCAAAATTCGAAGCAATAAAGTGGATGAAGACCTTGTGGACTTGAAGAACAAAGAAGAAGATGCGTCAAATCGACGACAACCAGTTTGCATGGAGTAATTATAACTCTAAATATTAATGAGGTAATCATGCTTGAAATGATGATTTCATTTTTCTCTCATTTTCTAAAGAAGACTTAATTATTACCAATGTTTTTATAGCGCCATAAAAGTCCGCGTGATCTTCATATTTCAAGTCAGGTAAAACAAATGAGTATTCTGCCGCTACTATAAAAATATTTTTTGAAAGAAAACTTCTTTTCTAAAAAAATCCTTCTTGGCAATAAGCCTTCAAGGTTGACTTTTTCCATTGGGAATGCTGCCATATGTATTTCTTTTTGGCGTCATATTTTTTTGTTCGAAACATGCCCCAACTGACATGACTTGATTCCTCACTCAAAAGAAACAAAGGAGACTCCTTGAAAGCCTCATTGCATTTTCGCCGTTTCTTCTTACTTATTCCACACTTCACGTTTTTGCTCTCTGATGCATCGTGCATGCCATATTAATCTGGCTGACTGACGACGACTAACAAGTATGAAAACAAGGGGAGCATTAGATGAGCCTCTTAAAATTGGGAACTCTTTTCGAGTTTGTTTTTCGAAATAGGTAAGGGATTGCTTAATTTAATTGTATGTTATTTCATCAACAAGACCAACATCGAACCGCCAACGCCGCCACCACCACCGTTATACCAACAATGATCGATATAGATGTAATAGTACTAATGGTGACGGTAACTGCAGCAACATAAAAGCCCCTTTTCCACCCTCGTCATCATTATCATCTCACTAGTTGAAACCAGTTGTCGTTGGACAGGGCTCCGTTTTCATTTTCTTGTTGTTGACAAACAGGCAAAATTGCCATGGGCATTTGAAGCAAATGGAGCTCAATCTCACCGCAATAGAGTCTCAAACTCAATTTTCAGTTTTGTTTGGCCGCATAACTAACGCTTAATTACTATAAAATCAAATTGCTCAAAGAATAATTACATTACCTTAACTTGATTTGCTTATAGTTTGCTTCTGGCTCTGGCTCTGACAAAAGCCATTTTTTAATTCTTCAAATGACCATGCATAAACAGTAACTGATGAAAATGATAACGACCTCCTACAGCCGTTCATCTTTTGAAAAGTCCATCATTCTGCGAATTTATTTGTTGAATAGTTTGCATTCTTATGTAAACTCACTCAAACAGGACAGTTACTGTTGTTTGTCATGAGTATTATTGTATGCTGAAGCACACTTTTTTCATGTTTTTCTTCACTAGTTATGTTATGTCCTCACAGTAAAATGCTTTTATCTTGTGAAGTGATCTATAGGTTTATTATGTAGTTTCGCATGAGATGCATTTTTTCCTACAGCCAAACAAACCAGAGGCACTATTATTTCTTCTGTAAACACAAGTGAAGAGCAGACCAAGTACTTACTCAACCTGCGAGAGAGGTTGCAAGAATAAATAATAATATGCCTGCGAAAATTATTATGCTTGCGCTATATATTTCTCATTATTTAGTCATTTTCTAACATTCCAAAAGATTAACGACATTGGATTGGATAGAGAACTCCACGCACTCCATTCATAATAATGGCGATGTTAATGTCGATGTTTGTTATTGTCATTATCGTTATTACTTACTTTTCTTAAAAAAATGACGATTCGTGAGAGGACTAGAATTTAAGGATCTCTGCATTGAAACAGCACTCCTCTTTGCTCATTGATCCATATATGACGATCAAGTTTTTGCATTATTGATCATAATGAATATGTAGTGCACACTATAGGCTTGTTTTGAGTTGCACAAAAAAGAAATCTTGTGACAAATTACAATTATCTTTATAAAAAGTGCATCGAAGGGTACCTACTCAAGCAGGACAACCATAATAAATTATTGAGTAGGGGATGAATGTCATGTCACAGAAGTCGTTTTAGGAGAAAAATGTTCAATTTTTCACGTTTCTATACGACAAGGTAAGCAATCAATGTACCCAGAGCGGCATTTTTTCATCAACTTTGAAAGTATAATTTTACACTGTCCTTTTCTATTATGACCCTTGAATATTTTTTGCCTTTTGGTGTTGGTTTGACGGCCAAGCGTTGGTGGACTTTGCAAAAAAATATGACGTAATTTGGAGTAATACTAAGTAACAAACCTGAGTATGTATATGTCTATCTCCTGCAATGATTTTCCTGCTGGTAGTCAAATTAACTTGACTGGAAACGTAGAATATATAAATTACTTCCGTTATTTAACCCAGTTTCAATCGGCAATCCCTAAACTAAAGGTGTGAAGGTCTTGGGTACGCACCTCTTCTGTCCGTCTGTTTACCTAAATTTGTGGATAAATTTGAGTATATTTGTGTGAAAAGATAAAAATAACAACAACAAGAAGAACAACAGCGGAATATTTTCAAGTTCACATTCGCCCTTCAAAGAGTATAGGATCAAATATTTTTTTCCAAAAACCTGAAAACCTACCTTTTCTGATGTGTAAGCTGAAAATAAAAGCACGTGAAAGAGCATGTTTCATTGACAAGCAATGCTAAGGTCAGCCATGGATTAGAAACGCTAAATCAGACACATTATATTTCTTACTTGAAATGTGAAAAGCCCTCGGAACTGTGCCGTGATGGATTTTCTGACAGTTATTGAACAACAAATGGCTAAATTTAGATAATGTAGTGGTAATGAAATGTGTCGTGCCGGATATTACTTTAATCATTCACAAAACGGTATCCATTTTTTTCGTAAGTCGTAGCTATATTCTAGCTAATGTAGATAACATACATGATTTTTGTATTTTCGACATGCCTACTATAGGATAAGCCGTTGACATGCAAGTCTCTAATCATTTTACTTTTTAAAATGCGGTTCACACTCTGCTGATGATGGTGACAACAGAATGATTGCAAAATTCAAAATTAGGAACCTTATTTCGTAAAAGTAAAAATAGAGATTTCAAAAAAGCTTTTACCTGCTTGTGTATTAGACACACGCACATTTTCTTCTTTGCAAGATACAAATCTTGCCGGTTCGTGTTTGGGTATCAGTGTTAGTGGGATTGTAATAAACACAAGGTAAAAAGAGCATTTAAGGCTATATATGATATAGCAAAAGATTTAAACTTTAATTTGCCGACTTTCATGCATATAAAACGCCTTTCGCTCAGACAAACACTAAAAAGCAGTAGAGATTTGCACTTTAGCAGGCCGAAGTTAGATGCAAAATGCATTTCAAGAGTTCAAAAGAAGTGTGAATAGTTTAATGTTATTCATTTGAACGCATAAGGAATATTAGGAATTAGCTATTCCATCTAGAGGCAAGAGTGAATGGTAAAAAAACGAACGAGTCATAATTGTGAATCAGTCCGTGAAAAAAGCGTTTTGCTTGCACTTTTGTACATACAATCATAATTGTTCAGTAGTACACCTTTAGCCTTCTCACTGATCTATGGCTTAAATCAAATCACGAGTAGAGTAAATGACTCACTTACTTAAATTGTTAGTAAGTAGGTATGTAAAAAGCACACTTTTGCGTAGAGGTACAGTTAAACATTTTTACATCCTTTTTTAGGGCGTTTTAGAAGAAAAAATCTGCGTGAGCCTTAGATAAGTAGTATTTATGTTGTCTGAAGAAACTGACAGTAGAAACCGAGTGCACTAGTGAACGTGAATTCGAATGCACGCGAACAAGCATTAAATCATTCTCTCTTTCATTACGATGAACTGCATACAGGGTTACCTACAACTTGTACAGTTATAAATACTGTTTAAGATTTTCGTTTCAGCCCTTTTTTAGCACAAACGAGCAAGCCGCAAAAAAAAATTCAATGAATTGTAAGAGCATAAATCGGCTCAACTTGCTTAGTGCGGCCACATGATGATGATGATGATAGTAAGATGCCGATAAGTAGTAAAAGAGTTTTCTCAAAAGTGTGGTCGGTCGATGAAGAAAATGTGGTGACGAGGCGAGGTTTAGAAAAAAAAGTCTTGGGCTTAGAAGATGCCTGCATGACTCTTTAAATATAAGAAGGTTGTCTAGATTTAGTAGAAAAATTGTTTTGAATGAGGCAAGAATTGCATTGCAGTACTACAAAAAAGGCACGAGTGTTATGTTGTTTTGTAGTAGGTAGTTGTAAATTTCTTAAGAAAATTATATTTTTTAAGGTTTAGTGAAACCTCGATTTTCATCTTCTTTTGACTCATCATCATCATCATTAGCTGCGTATTATGGTGGTGTGTGCGTGAATTTCAAAAAAAAAATAATCTAGAATTAGGAGAGATATCATTGAAGATTTTATCGTAGAACACGACGACAGCGTCACACGAGCGCCAGCCCATTTGCACAGTTTTTGACAAGAAAGTTGTCAAATTTCGAAAGAGAGTTTCAAGATCCAGATCTTAATTCTAACATTGATATGGAGGCGGACTAGACACTACCTTGACTTTATACTATTTTGACCGAATTTCTCCTTCAAAACTTGGCGTTCTTTGACGAAAGCCGAGCTTGTTCATACAAAGGTACACAAACTATGCATGTCTCAAGTTTGACCGTCCCTTATGGTAAAACTTTTGTGTGAACTGGAAAATTCACGCGAAGTAATTAAAAAAGTTTAAAGCTACACAAGGCTATTACCTTGAGAGATTCACGTTTCATTTCATTACGACACAACAATACAATCCAATTCTTCAAGTGTCTCATTTCGCGAGAAAACTTTGTGCTCGCATTCTATGCTTCCTTCTACTCTACACATTATTTTGCCACCTCAGTTTAGTAATGGATACGATGCAATCGTCATTCAAATCATCGTCATCATCATTAAAGTCATATGAAAAAGTACGAAACTCTTGTCTACCATTTTACAGCAAACTCTTCCTTGTTGATTATTATTACTGCCGATGCTATTGCCTTCATTTTTTCATTCATTAAGGAAAACAACGAGCATAGTACATAGTGACAAACATTATTTATCATTACGGGTTACAGTCTCACTCTTGCAAAAACGAATCAGCTTGCTCTGTACACGGTAAAAAGTTTTTTTTCTAAATAAACTTCATTCGCTCAGGACATGAGGGAGTTTGTTATCATTTTTATACAAAAAGGGTCTGCAATAAAGGAAAAAAATATTGCATGACTTTTTCCTTTCCTAAAAACCGTTCTGTGGTGTAGAATTGCATTCGAGCCAGCCATATTGTAATTTTTACAAGGACAAACAAACCGTGCTTGATTGCCTCAGATTGGCTGCATGTCTTATTGTGCCTCTCGGTCATCGTTCTGGCTGTGCTGCTGTGTGTGTTTGGCGTGGCCAAGGAATAAATAATCGGTATCACGTAGTTTTTCATGAATGAAAAATGTATAGCTTATGGCAAGAAGATTTTTTTCACTTTTAATTAGTTTACGAATTAAACACTCGATAGAACTAAAAAAATACGGAAACAGCATCGATGGGTTTGGCATTTTATTTGATGACAAAATCCAATTTTTTAAATAAAAAATAGGGTCCTTACTACTGACGTAAAAAGCAAAAGTGATGATGATATTTGAAACAAGCTTACCTTTCCTATTTGCGTGGGAATGAGATACACTGATTCTCGATGAGTGTACTTCGATGTTTTTCTTTTTCGAAAAAAAGCTTTGAAAACTTCACTCCCTGGAATTGAGGGATGACAAACAGATTGTCAATTATGGAAGATCACTACAATTTCAACTTTTTTGTTCACTCTTGTTTGTTTTGGTTCCTCTAATTTCTAAATTTAGATAGTAATTGAGTAGAATTCTATTTTTTTTTTACAAATTATCGCGGAACTAGAAGTGAGTGTGTGTAGGAAGAGATTTTGATGAAACAGTTAAGTAGAAAATGGAAACATCACTTTTCCTTCCCAATTTCAGCCGTAATGTATTTTTCCAGGATGTTGCGACAGGGTAACAGGAAAACTTTTAAGTATACATTGTTTTGGCAAATGATCTATAGGTATCCGGGATTAAATGCAATACCAAAACTCTAATTAGGTAATTTCGAAAAAAAAAGAGTTGAGCAGCTCGTAGGTTGTTCGCCGAATGAAAGGATACGGTAATGTGTTTGTATTAAAATGCAACTCTAATTGGATTTGATCCAGAAGAAAGAGATGATGTCGCTGATAAAAAAAATGCTCCTGAAATCCAACCACAATCACTGAAATAATACTGTTAAAAATACTTAATCCAATTAAAACTGGATTAAATTGATTCTAAGAGATAAAAAAGTTAACAACGAAACTGAGACAGATTAATGGGTTATTGTGGCCTATGAGCGGCTTGCTTGTTGTAGTCTCTCTCCCTGATTTCTGCGTGATGACCATCAACAAACAGACCCAGAGATGAACTGAAGTTTGTTGATGAAACTTGGCGAGCCTTAATTTTGAAAAAAAATGCTAATATATAACATTCATCTATTTTTAAGATAGGTATCCTTTCAATTCAAATTCTGAGAAAAATATTGCGAGGATATCAGGTAATATGCAACAAACTTTTAAGGTAAAGATAAGCGTGAGTAAGGTTGTTTCTTTGGTGGGGCATCTCAAATGAAAAAAAAAATCCTTTAGTGCGAATTACATGTCATGTCACTGAAGGATATTGAGTTCTTCAATGGTATAGGATACCATACCATCATCATCGTAATCATCATCAACAGCTTCAGCATTGCACATTATTGTAAAATTTTACTACTGCACTTTACCTTATACCTTTTCAACAGTAACAGCGGCAGATCAAGCAGTAAGTGTGGTTGGTGGTACGCGATAGGCAAATAACATTGTTAAAATTGTATGCAAAGCGTAGTAAATAGTCTTCGCGCAACAAAGGAAAAACAGTAGGGCAGTAGTAGCAAAACAAAGAAATGTGAAACAAGAAAAGGAGATGTGAGAAAAGGGTTTGAGGAACGCGTTACGCAGGTAGTAGTGCATTAACTATACTAGATTTTCTTTTTTTTCTCGAGATTCGAGAACCAAAGAGAATGTGCTTCGTACATGAAAAGATAAGCTTTTTGAAGGGAACTCCCTTAAGAAAAAAATTTGTGAGGATAGTGATTGTGAATATAAAGTTTAATCACTGCATGAATGGCATGAGATGGATAGATCATTTAGTTAGTGTGAAAAACGTAATTGAAAAATAAGTTTGTATATTGATGATGCTGATGACGATTGACTTGACTGCTTATTGCTTCATGTAATAAGATTTTGTGCTGACGATCAAGTCAAGTCGCAGATGTAATGAATCGATTGAATCCGTAATTTCATCATCAAATATCGCATTCGTCCATTAAGAGGGAACATACTAGCACCGTTCTGATGTGTGAGTGGTGATGGTAATGATGATGATGAGAAGGAAAGGGTGGTAACCACTTACAACAATCTCGAAGGGAGTACGGGTGCATTAAGCAAAACTTCAATTTGTTGCAGTTACCTTCGCCTGGTAATACACGAAGGAATGGAAAAGGAATTATTTTGGACTGTTTCTTTGCAAGATCAAACTAAATGCATTATTGGCATTTGCATTATTGCTATGAAGACGAAGGAAAACGTGTGCAAATGGACGGAAAGGGTAAGCCAGGCCAAGCGACGGGACTTGAGAGAGCTGAAACACTCACTCACTCACTCTTCTTTTATAACATCATCATCGTCATTAAGGGCATAAACAATGGGAAAAAGGTGAGAACCAAGAGCTGCTCGAGTCCCACAATAAAACTCAATCTGAATTCGTATTAGTCAGTCACTCTGTCAATCGGTAAAGGGAATAAAAAGCACTTTGATCTAGAATAGCAGCAGTGTAGCCTTTAAAATCAAGCCAGTCACTCGAGTCAATTGATTTTAACAAGAAAAAGTAACTGTCGATTGATGAGATGACGGTGGCGATGTTTAAGGAGAACAACACTCATGCGAGCTTCCAATAAGAATACCGAGGGAGTCGGAGTCGAGTCACATGGCGAGTCGTCGTACCACTCATGCCGTGCCTTGTTTGATTTTGTATTGAATATCGACTACGAGGACAACAAAGGGAATTTTTATTGGGCTTATTGCGATGAGATAACCAAACGAGAGCACTGCTGAGTACTGAAACTCTTGATGTGGCGGTGTTCTTACAATTTTATTTCTGCAGATTCATTTTCTTTAAGAGTGTATCTACATTACCGTCAATGTACCTTGACATGTACCATGTAGCTACCATTATTGCAGGATATTTTGTCTTTGTCGCCTTTACATTCTCATTAGAAAAATAAGGTATTGACATGCAATCTGTTTTTTACTTTTCAATGTGATATTTTCTTGAGCCGCGCCCCATTTTTTCTTACCTTTTCTGACTTCATACAACATTTATTTTTCAGCATGTAGTGGTAAGTTTAATTGCAACTTAAGTTGTATAAATACGAATTTGTAGTTAGCTTAATTCCAAAGCTTAGCTATACTAATAGGAGCGTTTAGCGGAAAATACGATTAGAAAGAGAGATTAAAAGAGTTCAGATTGCTTGGCTGAAAACTAACGTAAGCAAAATACCCTAACAAATCGTGTGGTTCTTTACAGCCCAGCCTCCACCCTTTTACTTTGAGACATTTATTGGATAAAGTTATTGAAACGCAGGTTTTATTACATTTGTTGGATTATGTGTTGCAATTTGCAAGCTTAACATTCAAATTTTGTAAAGAAGAAAGGTCAATTCCAATGTAATACAAAAGCATTGATTTTTATATTTAAAATTTAAAAAATCAAGAAACTGAGCATAGTTACTGACAAGAATAAAAAATGACTCACTTAAATCCCTTTGTACTCATGATAGTTATTATGATGCGATGCGATGTACTAATTTTGTCAAGTAAACCAAACCGTAAATACCTAAACGTGAAGAAATTAGATGTGATGACCCCATTCGATTGAAATAAATAGTCTGGGTAATACAAATAGCCTTCATTTCTCTAAGAAAATGGTTTTTCTGATGCCTACATTAAGAACCCACACTGTACACAAATACGATGAATTGCTGGCATGATGACGCTCCTGTTGTATTTCAGGTAAGTCGTACAAACTTCGAGTTATAACTGTCTTCGTCCGAACTGTGAAAGATCGATTTTAAATAAAATCAATGCATCAATCACAATTCTTGATGATCACGTTTACATAAACTTTATTTGGATTAAATTGAAAGGCGATTGTAAGTGAAGGTTCCTAGAATTCTGAAATTCATATCTAGAGACATTAAACACATCTCGATAGAAAGAACAATTTCAATGCAGTTATGGCATTTTACGACTGGACAAGAAACTGCTAATGCCTGCGTGTATTCTTTCTCGCGCTGAAAAATGGATTTTGAAGATAAAATAAAATATGAAATGCATCCAAATATTCATTTACATATTTTATCTGCATTTTTAGGCATGTCCTTGTCTTAATAATTCTGTCTGTAAATACAAATAGTTCTCGGTTTTTTACTATTTTTTAAATTTGATAGTCAAATAAGCAGAAATAGGATACACAATTGAAAATCAAGTCAGTTTAAAATTACTGATTCAAAGTCATTACTCAGATCGGATCCAAAAGATTTAGTTGTACTTTAATGAAATTCTAACGACATGGTTAAAGACTTTTTCTAGCTGGACCGAATTTCAAAATTGGTCAAGTTTGAGGGGATGAGATGCATTTATATGTAAAAATATTAGTCGTGGATGAATTCCTTTGATTGTAGGCGAGTATAATCACACAACGTGAAAATACTAATCAACACATGTGTTCGCCCCTAATTAATCATGTTTCAATGAACTCGGCCTTTGTTCATTAGGACAAGTTATGAAACGGGAATTAAATTGTGTGTATGTAAGCTACAATTTATCACCATTGTGTAAATGAACTGTAGCTGCAGATAAAAAGTGCGTACAGCATTATTGGTCAACTACGAGAGGGAATTTTATTAATATGTCATTGTTGCATTGCTTTACAGTCTTGCAGTAGGTACTACTGCCCTTCAGAAAAAATAATTGTTACTTCATCGCTGCATGATAAAATGTTTTTAACTATTTTAAGGTGCGGAAAGAAATTTTGAGACCACCTTAGAATTTTTTTATTTAGGGACTTTTGATTATGATTTTATAGGTTCTTTTGCT
>JAHZMX010004469.1:0-11079 GCA_027743895.1 Seira musarum
TCTGCTTTCATTACCTTCTCGGACCGCCTTACCTGATATACGAGATTACTAAAATTGCTGTTGCTCATAACAACGAAACTACCCAAGTCTGTGGCTGTGCTTTACTACTACTCCCGCTTTTGTGTGTGTGCATTCATCTCTATTCCACGCACCAGTTGGCATACGCTTTTTATGATGAGATTTCCCAACTCACTCAACCGTGCTCAATCTCCTCCACAAAATGAAAATTGTTGTTTGGAGGAAAATTGAAAGAAAATAAAAAAATCTTTTTTTCGATTCTGTAGGACTCGCAACGCGACCAACACTTGGGCCAACGTGCAACAACTGTTCTTGAGGAACAAACATCACTTGTGCCTTCTGGAACAACTGCCACGGTCCAATACTACTATCGATCAGGATGGTGGTAGTGGTGGTGGGGGCAACTTGACTCCTCTTAATAATAATAATGATAATAATGCCACTTCAACAGACTCTTCATCTTCAACAACAACAACACGTAGTAGTAGCCCCGATGATGATGATGATAATAATTTTGATTTGAAACTGGATAGGATTGGGGAGTTGAGTGAAGAGGAAAAGAAACGGTTCTGGGAGAGTTGGCTCGCTCCTAGGACCAGTAGTAGTAGTAGTGGCACTAGTGACGTACCTGAGGAGGATTGACCATTTCGGTTTTTTTTAAAGTATTAATTTGCTTTTTTTTTGTACATAAAATAACTAAATAAAATTAAACTTTTGTTCATAAAAATTTGTTTCCATTAAATAAAAAGATATTTATTAACGTTGCATAAACATTGCAATAAAGCTGCAGTAAAATACGTTGCAGTGTTTAAAAAAAACGAAATACCTATATTTATGCATGATCCAAGGAAAAAAGTACTGAAATTCTTTTCACCACGACACACACGAGAAACAACACCGCAGCAGTGTGCATGTGTGTGTGTGGACAATTTTCGCAGGTACCGTTCTTATTTTTTTTTTTTTGTCGTGACCATGGGACTTTTAAAACTACAACCATAATTGTCGTGGAAACG
Source organism: Seira musarum (assembly GCA_027743895.1). Classification (NCBI taxonomy): domain Eukaryota; kingdom Metazoa; phylum Arthropoda; class Collembola; order Entomobryomorpha; family Entomobryidae; genus Seira; species Seira musarum. The sequence goes on from JAHZMX010004469.1 coordinate 1,032, forward strand.
GAAATCTCTCCTCTTTTTCTTCAACTCAAGAAATGTATTGCAAAAACCAATTGTATTCGTTTTTTTCTATATCGACACGGATTGCGGAACATTTGCACTACACCCAATTCTCATCCGGGAAATTCTCATACCAACGGAAATTCTTTTTTTTTTAACTCACATTTGTTGATCAAAAACATGATGGAATTTTCTCAGAATTTATATTACAATGTGTTAGGTGTAATGTGAGCATAAAAAACATGTACACTGACAACATTTAGATGGCACATTTTAAACTTTGCAAGCACTACATAAGGAGGTGTCCAAAAGCCTCCTTATATCTTTTAAATTCCGTATAACTTTTTCAAAGTTCTTTGCATTATCCTGATATTTTCCTGATATAAACCCCGTTTAGTCCTAAGAAAACTGGCAAAAAAATCCAGCCTGAAAATGCACTCCTTCAAGATACAAACGTTTTATTGGATAGCCATTATTTAGGCTGTCCAAAAACTAGTTTATATTTTTCATAGATGCATTTTGCGATTCAAATTAGTACAGGAACGACATGGGATCGATACAGATATGAGATGTACGACTAAAAACTGACATGAAACGTCTTCCAAAAGAATCTGAAAAATATTTTCAGCCGATATTGCAAAGTAGAACCGGAAGTATGCAACGTGAAGATAATTTTTGTTTAATAATTTCCAATCTGAAACAAAATTTTATCAGTTTAGTCAATTTCAACCTCCTGAATACGAATATGGCAAAATTAGACCTCCAATCAACCGCAGTGAGAAATTTTGAACAATTTATTTTTAAACACATTTTACCAACTGATGGCAATCGACAATTTTATGCTTGTAGGTTTTCCGTATTGTGCTAAATGTTACACCATTTGACAGATCTTGAAAAAAGGAGTCTAATATGACCCCCCTCGACCAATTTGAGACCATGACCTTTAATAAGAAGAATAAATTTAGGTTCATGTAGCCCGCGAGTTGATGCAGTATAAATTTCCCGGGATGCAAGTTGAATGGTGTGAGTTATCCTTTGCAAAAAAAAAACACACCACCAAACCTTTGCATATGGGCTAATTTTATTTTATTCTCTCTTGTTAAATAAACCAGCCTACGCTTATATACTTTTTCGTTCTTTCTGAGCATTATTATTCGGAAGCAGCACAAGAAGAACGATATGTACACAGAGTAGCAGAGTGAAAGTTGGAGAGTTTAGAGAATAGAGCAAGTATGTTGAGAAAGCAAAAGAGAGAGAGAAAGAGAAAAAAAAAGCCCGGGCAAGCGCTCACGATACCCGCACCCAAAAACTGCGTCAGTAGAACACACGACGGTTATAATACTGCTGTATTATATAAAAAGAAAATAAACCTATTTTATAGATATATATTCCTTTGACAAATGAGTTTTCTCTCCCGTTCTTCCTATTCGTGTTAGTGTTCTCATGCTGCTGCTGGAGAGAAACGAGAGAATCTCTCTCCAAACAGTATTTCCACTGCAGGAAAAAGCGAGAAAAAAAAAATAATTCAGCTGTAGTAAAAAAAATTAAGCCTGGCATTTTTGTCCTAGATGCTTGTACTTCATCTCCAGCTTGCAACGGGGACAGTCACTCACAAACACACGCGTTGCAGAGCCAATCATCATCATCAAGACTTTATTCTATTTTTTAAAATAAAATTATACATAAAAAAATCGTTGTGTACATGTGGGTATAAAAAATTAATTTTAGTCAGAGTGTTACGTTAGTGTGGTGGTGTCTTATGTAAAACAACGTGATTGTTCTTGTGTTTCTATCAAATTTTATTTTTTGAGAGAGGAACATTAAATAACCCAGCAAGCTGGTAAGCTTGATCATCATAATTAATTTGATCAAAAATCTACAGTTAATCGTATTATATTATGAATATTATAAAAGACGAGACAGAAGGACGCACGTTATTGCCTTTTTCTTTTGGCACACGCTCTGACGATGTAGAGAAACAAGAGAACACACTTTTGCTTCTTCTTCTTCTTCTTTTTCGCCATTATGCGGAGTGAAATTTCACACTGCATTTTTGCGCATTTTTTTTCGCTCTCTTTCGGTCCTTCTCTTTTCCTCTTGTTTTCACCAGTGAAACTTTCTTTCTTTCTTTCTCGTGGACAGATAATTTGATATGACTAGTTTTTCATCATCACAACATTTCATTTAAAAAAAAAACATCATCATTTTAACATTTTAGTACCATTTTTTGCACACCTCATGCATCATGCACCATCTCCAATCATTGGCTCGTTTTAATTTTAATTTTTATTTGCCATGGAGATTAGTATTACATGAACGCAGGTTCTTTTAACAAATATACCATTCCACTTTGTCGGCAAATTTTTTTCTTCCTGATTTATGACAGTTCTTTAGATATGCATATAATAAACGGATTTATTATAATCACCAAGAGAACAGATTTTAAATTTTATATGAAAAGAAAAAACCGTGCGTTGTATGTAGAAACAAAAAAGGTAGTTTCCCAATGAGCTCACGCTGGAGAAAAAAATATATATAAATTTACATATCACACGAATTTTTGAAATATTAATGCATATTGACAAGAGATACCATGGAAAATAAAATATAGTCCATAAAAAAATACACGCCTCTAAAAAAACCCCTCTCTGTGTCTGTGCTAAATGACAATATGCATATAATAATAATAAATATCGACAAACATGATATTATTTTAACAAGCCATATCATGACACAACCACACACAACACACAAGCTGATAAAAAAACTACTTTTTGCTTTATAAAAATCCACCACAAGACAGCTGAGGAAAAGACAAATAATGAAAAAGCTCACTCGTGTGCGTGCTTCTTCGCTTTTTTTTATTAGAGGCTTTACCTTTTTTTAAAACTGGAGAATATTTGTAAGCAGCTGTGTGAGAAGAAGTGAATTGTATTTTTAATTTTTAAAATACTTTGTGATAATAATAATTAATTATTATTTTTTTAGTGACACTTGTTGGGTTTTGACTACGACGATGATGACGACATTTATTATTATAAATATTAAAACAATGATGGTGAGGATCAAGGAAACCTGAGTACGGGGACAAAAAAAAATATTGAAAAAAAAATATTTAAAATCCCCAATTTTTCCATCATCATCCATAATCCACCCCCCAGTTCCTCCTCCTCCGAAACCATGTGGCGACTAAACGTTTCTACGAAAGTGTAGTGTGTGTGTGTTCATTTCGAAACGAGAGAACAAAGGGACGCGCGTGTGTTTACAAAATATTAATTGAAAGAGGAGGGTTTTAAAACTACCACACACACGTCATGAAAAAGTTCACGTTCAAGGGGGTACTGGATGGGATCCGGTCCAGTGGGAAAGACAGCAAGGAGGATGGACCTGGGGGTGGGAAACCTGGAAGTGCTGGGCCTGGTAGACCTGGTGAGGAAGGTGCTCTTTTCAACGAGATACTCAGGCCTGAACACTTTCGGATCCTTAAGGTCAGTTTACTTTAACTACTACTACCACACTTATCAATTAAATTTAAAGATTGTTGAAATAGTGATAGTGACGTAGCTGAAATCACGAGAGAGTTTTTTTAAAACTAACTTTTAATGTCTGTCGAGGCTGCTGTCGAATAAAACAGAGCTCTTTCCATTTGAACCCACTGGATTTCTCCATGTGAATGTCATGACAACATAAGTATTCGTAAAGTAAGACCGGACGGGCCAGTCCCGTCTTACTTTACATGAAAAGAGTTTTGAAAAGATTTAACCACCCGTTAACAGAACAGTTATACTCAGCATTTCAATATCTGGAAAAAATAGGGTTCGTCTCCAAAGAACCTTTGTTCTAAATTTGAAGTCAATGTTCCCTTTAAAGAACATTACAACTTACAGCGGTACAACTATCTCGACCGTTTGAATTTTTGGAAATAACACATCAATCAGTGTCAGGAACATGAATATTACGCAAGAGAATTTATTGGGTCATTTTCATGGGTCAACTTCATGNAACCTTTGTTCTAAATTTGAAGTCAATGTTCCCTTTAAAGAACATTACAACTTACAGCGGTACAACTATCTCGACCGTTTGAATTTTTGGAAATAACACATCAATCAGTGTCAGGAACATGAATATTACGCAAGAGAATTTATTGGGTCATTTTCATGGGTCAACTTCATGTTTTATGGAGACAACAAGATATTAGTTGTAATAAGCCCATCTTTCAAAAGTTATCGATCAGACAAACGATCACATATCAATCTCATCAATTACTTAGCTACGGAATTAATCACATACCACGATTTGTACTAAATATTTAGATTCCACCATAATTCCATAACACATTGACTGATGATGAAGACACATATGTTTAATTTATTTTTTAAAAATTTGTGTAGACATTCTGCCACGGATTCCCATACCAGCCGACATCATTCGCGTTCGATCCTGTACAGCGGCTCATCGCAATCGGAACCAAAAGTGGCTGCATTCGAATGTGAGTGATATCGTTCCACTATAAAAAAAAATTCTATCTTGCCAAATTTACTTACTATGTGCATATCATTTACACCTCATACATTTTTTTTTCGTTGGATCCGGCTTTTATAATAATAACGTCACGACGAGGACGAGACGTTCCTCTAAAACTAGCTCTGATCCAATAAATAACACCCACTCCAGTTTTGATTGATATGTGTGGTGGTGGTGGTGTGGGGTATATTAGAATAAGTTATTTATTTCTATCCAGTGAGCATTCCATGAAAAAAAAGAGAGGGAGGGAGAACACATGAAAGTGTCGAGAGAGCTTGTCACTCTCAATCAAGCCTAATTCAATTTTCAAAAGAGACTACGAGAGAGAAAGCAACAGAAATTGCCGTTTTAATTATACGATGAGAATTCTTTCATTTGCTCACTACCATGAAAAAAAGTCTAATGAATTATAAATCTAATTTTAACGTGCGTGAGCATAACACAGGACTCGTTTTTACTTCTATCGATCGATATTTGTTGCAATTCTCTCTGCTGAAACGTGGCTTTTCTCTCTCTCTCTCTTTCCTTTTAATGAATTGTGCGGTTTCCTTTTTATTATCTTCCCTTTTTTTGCACGAGAGAAAGTTATATTGCGAAAAAAGAGAAGTGTTCGCTGTGGAAGTTTCCTAACTTTCTTTTTTCTTCTTCCTATTCTTCTTCTTTTTAGATGAAAGAGTTTTGTTGGTATTTGTATGCGTATCGTGGCTGAATATTTTAGGAGTTCTAGCGGCATTAAGTTAATTTTTACCTAAGTAGTAGTTATATTCGGAGTTTATATATTTTTAAAAAATATTCTGGAGTAAGGAAGTTTGGTTTCTTAACAATTATATTACCCTAAATTTTTTACAATCTTCACATATTTTGATTTTTAAGAAAAAGTAGGATTTTACCATACTTATATTCATATTTCCGAGGAGAAAGGTTTCTTTAAGCAAGAGACTTGAACCCTAATTGGAAAAAAATGTATATATTCTCGAGATCTACCACTTGTATTTCTTGGTGTCTATTATTATTATAACTCCCACATTACATTTATGCAACTTTTAATATAACCCAACGTGAAATAAAATGCTGGTATAATGCCTCGTTTAAATACGACCTATACACACGGGGAGTTAGTTATTCCGAAGTGAATTAAAGCATGTGTAGAAGAAAAAAACGATCTATCCTTTTAGAGAGTACTACACAAGCACGGTCACGGGACCGAGTTCGTTTGTAATTAAGCGTCTTCATATTATCTTCCAATACGGATGTGGATACACCAAAACAATTATAGAAAGTATTATTGACTTCACCGGTACAGTACTAGACTTGAAACCCAGTGTACGGACATTAGAGGGAAAATTTTATCGTCAACGTAACTCGACATGTAACTTTGTCAGGTAGAAACATCGACGTGTTGCTCAATAGGAGACTTAAGCGCCAAAAAATAATTTTCAAAAATTCGAACAGGAACTAGGTTAGGACAACAGCCACATCTACATGTACACGTCGATTCTTCTACCTCTCTATTAAATAAAAATTTGTTTCATCATCACAAACAATGTTTTTATTGCGGAATTTCCCAAGAAATCAATCATATTTTTTCGTCCCGATAACTCTTGAAGGAATAATATATGTAAAGATCCAAGAATTATATCATCAATCTTGTAAAAAAAAAGACGATATACTATATATTCGCAAATGACGAATTGAGTAGGAATTTCACAAGATTGCGTATTATAAATTCACATGAGCATCCATCCTATTACATGTACATCACATTCATTCTTCTATAAATACTTTAATACTATTACGATGATATAGCAATACCATTATTACCAAATATATATACACCACACGAATGAAAAAAGAAACTGGACAATTAATGTAAGAAGCACAACAGGGGTCATTCATGAAATTACCTGACATCCAATAATATCTCAAATACTATTTCTCATCCATCATGATTTAATGATTACCCAAAAGAAAAATTTGCAAATGATTTACCAAAACTGACTACAATTATGTAAGTCAACAAATGAGTTTTTCATAAGAAATCCTGCACGTGGCATATGAGTGGACAAAAATGCCAATTTAAAAAGAGTGAAAAAAAAAACTTGGAGCAACAAATTTGTGCAAAAAAAAGGAACGGAGGTAGCTGCTGCAGCAGCCGAATACAAAACCCAAGAGAGAGAGAGAGAAAAAGAAAAAAAACGAAGAGTGAGCTAGCCCACCTGACAGTGACAATTTCCTGAAGATGTGTATATATGTACGTGTGTGTGTGTACAAAGTGGAAGTGACTTGACACGCTTGACAGTTAGATAGTGTTTCGATTAGTTTTGATATGAGGGGAAATATATATAACACGGGAGCCAAAGTAGAGAGTGAATAATAAAAAAAAGTTCTTTTTTTTGCTCTTTATATCCGCCTGTCATCATCATGATCCAAAGAGCAGCAGCAGGAAAAAAAATCTCGTACATCTCGTAATCCTTTTATAATGGGGATATAGAGAAATGTTTTCTGTGACTTTCACTTGCACTTTTTCTCTTTCTCTCTGCTGGAATGCTACTCTTCTGCCCTTAATGCTCATTCCTTGTTCTCTTTCTCTCTCTCTCTCTCTTCTGGTTTGTCGCCGCATTGCTTTCTCTCTTAAACGTACACACGACACGATGCTGGAATGTTTGCTTCCTCCATACGCCATATTGCTTTTCCAGCGAAAGAAACATGGAAATGGAATCATCATAAAAAAAATGGAAACCCAGAGTGTGTAGTGTAGTGTGAAAGACCTCGTTTTCTCTCGTTTCTCGCAGCTCTTTAATTACAAAACAGCATGGCCGTGTATATACACGTAACCCCACAGGCATATTATTTTTTTTTCACCACCACCACTACTTACTAACTCCGGTCACTTTAAATTACTCTTATGTGTGGATACAATAAACACGACAACGACGACGCGTTTATTAGCCAGAGAGAGAGTATTAAATAATAATACACTCAGGAGGAGAGTAAAAAAAAATTCCAGCATGAGTGGGGAATAGAAGAAAAGTAATTCTCTGGATAACTTCACAAGGGCATTTATTTTTTTTGACCTGCGCACTCTCTTGAGAAATCAATTAAAACTACTGGGAGTAGCAGAGAGAAATCTTTTTTGATCATCATCTTAATTTCTTCTTTTTTTTCTTCATCTTCTTCAAGTTTTTCTCCAAATGAGTTTTTTTTCTTCTTCTTTAATTGGTATACATACAGGTAAAAAGGGTGAAGAAAAAGTTTCTTCTTTTTATTAAGGTTAGAAAATTTCAAACGAACCTTTTCCGTACTAATTAAATATTTTTCATCGTGTGTACAAATACGTGTTGTTTACTCACACATTTCATTTCAATTGTAGATGTTCTTATGAATATCCAAGAAGAGGAAAAAATAATATCTATATAATCCAGAGATTTTATAACAACTCCTTTTGATCATGTCAAGTGGCTGAAGGAAAAGACACCACTCAGACAATCCATGACTACATTGAAGTTAATTACAATTAATGAAAGTGTTTTAGGAGGTGAGTCGCTCAGCCCACATAAAAAAACAAATCACGGGACAGATTTTCCCATGCCAGTGAAAAATTAAGGTATCAATATCACAAAACGCTTACATGCAAATTGTTTCATTCGCCAATTGCAGTTGACAGTTTAAATTATAATGTAACTGACTTATTCAGTTTTGAAAGGACATTCGAATGAACTATCATAACTACCTGGTCAATTTTAAACAAAATTTCAACGGTTTCCTGCCGTTGGGCGTTGGCGTTAAAAAATTTGAGGTCAATCTGTGACCTTTTTCACGAGTTACCCATGTGACGTACACGTCGATCTCAATACTCGTTTAGCTACGCTCAGCTACGTAGTAATTTTGATCATCAAAATTCCATGACGACGGTCATGGTTGGAACCAAAAAACGATAAATTGTCTGAAAGCGCAAAATCGGAATCTCATTAAAATGTTTCCCCACATTTGGTGAGGGCTTTCTCTTTGGCGGCTTAGAACCATATGACATTGTGTGGATAAACCCAGATAAACGCCAAGCGCGTTCTTATTGGCACTTTTGCTCCGGTGTACTTTTGCTATTGTGGGAATGAATTTTGAATAAAGTTTGTCTTTTGGTCATCAACTATGGTAAAAAAAAGTGGGTAAAAAACAAAAGTGTTTTTCAAGGAAATGATGAAGACAAAACACACGGATCCTCAACGATACGTAAATTTTAGATTTTACATAAGAACAAGTTAAAACAATGTAGAATCGCAGCAAAAAAAAACGTATTATAGAAATAAATGTAAATTATGCCTCATCAATCTTGTCAAATTTTGGAAAAGAAGCAGCTACATGCAAACCATGTAAAAGAAGCTCGTGTTTTAAACTCACAGAAAAAAAAATTACTTACAAAAAAAAACGCCATGATAAGTAGGTGTGTCATGATTGTATGAAAATGCTTTGAACTCAAACACAGAGATTGCACGACAACGACCACGAAGAATGCGAGAGGAAAAAAAGAAGAAAGCAAAAAAAATCGTCGTGGTATGTAAAAAAAAATATGTATGCGGAGTGAAAGAGACTGTGAAAATATCTGCGGAATTCCGTACGGGATTCTTCTTTCTTTTTTTCAAATCAACGAGATAAAAAAAGGAATATCTCCTGGTTTTATTCGTGTGTTGTGTGTCGTGACATGTGGATGGGATAAAAAAAAAAGTAGTAGACGGAATTCCTTGATCCCATGAAGGAATTTTTTTTTTATACTAGATCCTTTTGGCTTTGCGACGTTCTCGTTCTCTTTAGATCGGATTATGAACAGCGAGAGGGATATGTCGTGTGTATATGAAAGAACGGGAAATTGGAAAAGTCAACGGGGTTTCACTTGGAATATGTATATGAAGCCAATTTATGATACACACACATTCATATACCTGGGAAAACATCCAATAATTTTCGTTCGCTCGTTCCTTTATTCTTCTGGTTCTTCATCTTTTTTTTAGATACTTTCTCTGTTCTCTCTGATTGCCCTCACATAAAAGCAATTCTTGCGTCATTTGAATACGATTTTGAACCAATCCGTAGTTAGGTGAGAAAGTAAATGAATAGTAAAAAGAATAGATCAAAAGAAATGTGTGTTCTATAACCACCTGTAGTAAAAATGTAAAAGTATAGGGGAAAAATTTGCACATACGTATGCCTACGTTTGAGCTCATTACAATGCTTTTGTTGAATTGAAATAATTTTTTAGTGTGTCAGGGAATGTTTTTCAGTAGTACAAGTATAATTCTAGTAGTTCACCTGACCTTGATTCATCATTATTTATTATCCACGTTTTTTTTTGGTTAGCTACTCATTACTCATCCGCCTTTCTAACAAGGAATAGTAGTACCCAAATTCTGATTGCATCTATACCATAAGCGTCTCTGTCAGTCTGTCCGTCTGTCCGTCTGTCAGTCTGTCCGTCTGTCAGTCTGTCAGTCCAGAATACTCGATTGAGTAGAACTTACTGCGCCTCATTAATCAC
>JAHZMX010004470.1:0-36221 GCA_027743895.1 Seira musarum
GATCCGAGACATTTCAAAATATAGTTTTTCTACCAATTTTGGCTATATAGCACAAAATTGATAGAAATTTGACGTGTAATTCATTCATATTCGGGTTTGTCACGTTGAATTACACCAGTATACTGATTTTCAACTAAATCTGACACTTTTCAAAATATAGTTTTTCTGCCAATTTGTGCTATATAGCTCGAATTGGCTGAAAATCAATAGGCTTCCTACACTATACATATACTACATGCATACCAAATTTCAGGTCGATAGCTTAAACCCAAACAAAGTTAGAGCGCTAACAGGCGGACGGACGGACGGACAGACAGACGTGATCACATAATGTTCCAAACTTCGTTTGCAACATAATAAATATGTATACTGCGTACATCAACCGTTTTTTATTAATGCGTGCATGACAATTATAAGCTACTTAAGGAGATATGTGCTATTCAAGATTTTTGTGGAACTTAAATGGTTTCTTATCAGTATTTTTAATTTTCATGCTGTCACGAAAAAACTGCATTAATAGTTGAAGCCTAGATATTTCAATTTATAGATCTATTCTTGAGAGTTGCCTACACTGGCGCACCTCAGGTAAAATACTTTATACGATGCACTTAAGTCATGCGCTATTTTGTATTCAAAATGGGAATAAATTCGTATGCAATCATGCAAAACAGTAATTGTTTTAATGCAGATCCATTAAATTTAAAGTTACATATCTATCATATTGCAATCAAATCAAAACATGTTACACCACCATATTTAAACTTAGAACTCCCCATACAATCGACTACAACATAGTACTTAAAACTTATGTTATTCTTGGATTGTTTTTGTGCTTAATTTACTTTAATTTTGTGCAAATAACATAAAACACCATGTTAAAATTACTTTGTTGAATTATTACTTGAAAATTAGGTTACTAAATTTAATTAAAACCTTATAACATTGTTTATATGTAAAAGTAAAAGAAGTTGAATGATCCGAGGATAGTTGTTCACAAGGTTGCATGTGCCACGGTGAAAATCCTTTCTTTAGCCTGGACCAGGGTTTGGTCTTAATTGAAATGTTTTGTTTCCTTTTTGCGGATATGCCCACTAATAAGCGTAAAAATTATGTGACACATACAATTAACGTAAAGAAGTATAGTGGTACTGAAAATAAACCAACATACCACAAGTGACGCCAACGCAAGTAAAAGAAGCAAAACTCGAAATGATAATAAATCCATATTTAGAGCTCGTTGTGGAAACGAAAAAATGGAAGGCTCGTTGTAAAGACGTTTAAAAATTGAAAACTTGTTGTCAGGCAGACAGAAAATAGCAGTGTGTACACAACAACTTATAAACTTATAAACAAGAAATGAAATGTGATATTTTTACGTCGTATTTACAATCTGTCCACAACTCATAAATCCTCCGCCCAATCTACAGGACGCAGCAAGCGGCGTAGCCTGGCTCCGGACGCCATCGCAACGCCGAATGCTATTAGCGAGTTAGTATTTAAGCTGCACAAGCTGGAGGATTTATGAGCTGTGGACAGATAGTAGCCCGGCAGGTTTCGTAAACATGTCGCGGGATCCGTAAGGAACATGATCACATCAGGAACAGGATCCGATGATACCGACGGCCTAAACATAAAAAGATTAAATAATTCCTTACGTCATTTTTATTTTGGTTCGACATTTGTAATGACGAGAGTAATTAAAGCATAAGCATAAAATATTATATGTATTTGTGCCACAGATTGTTAAATTGTATTTCATATAACCACGAAAATCACAATAGCGGCTGAACGTTAATCAATAATCAAAGGAAATTAGTCTCGCGTATGTAGAATGACGCTTACGATACGATCAAATCTTTATGGTTTATTGTGATGATATTTTAACGAGTTGGTATGCACATTTGCTGACGAAGAAATGGATGGGGCTGAATTTATGGGAGCTGCGGCTTTTGGGCAAGGGGCAGAATTATTTTCAAACTTAAAAAAAACGCAAAGGGCGGGAGGGTGAAAGTTTTTGGAGTCAGTTATTACTTAGCTGAGCTTTTCAGGGTTTCAGGTCAAGCATAGGTTGTGATACATTATTCGAAAGGACTCTTTCAAATCTTTACCATTATGAACGTGTCAGGGTCATATAAAACAGTATAGAATAAATAATAGCAATTAAGCAACTACTTTCTGTGATGTAAGATACCTTCTTTGACTATGGAACAACCGTCATGAAAGTATCATTTGTACAACTCTTTCTCCAGTCTTTTTTTTGAAGCTACGTCACTACAGCTTCGAACAGCTTAATTAATCTTCCATACATTGTCGCAGGTTATATACAATGCATCTTAACCAACCCGATGTAGGAGTGACATTGTCTTTGCGTGGTTCTACTCAATGATCCTCACTGCATTTTGCCCCACTACCAATTATCCCCACCCAATTACCCCCACTCAAATTATCCCCATTAACCAGTTATCCCCACTAAATTTTTTCTCCCCCAATTATCCCTACTGGCTAATTTCCCGCTCCAATTATACAGTCCATGGCATATAATCTTAAATTAAGCTGCAATAAGCTAAATTCAATGCGTCATAATGGGATAATTGGTAGTAGTGCAAATTGAAGTGGGGATCATTATTGGGTGATACCATTCTGCTAATGGCAAAATTCCTCGTGTATTCCTCCTTCCTAATTTCCTATGTATTTTTCCCATTAAACTATAAAAAAGTGTAGTACGAGCACGAGTCATTTTAAAAAATTAAGTCATTATTAGAACCTAATAGATCCATTCCCTGTTTTTATTTCTGTCGAGACTTTTTTGCATGCAAACTCAAATGAACTTTTTATTTTTGTTGTCGGAGTTGTTTCTCTTTTGAACACAGGGCTTCCGGGTGTGCATTTGGGCGATTTTGTTAGAAGTCGCTTGAGTCTCATTGATTTCTTGACGATTTTCCTTCTTCCGACAGGTTTACATTAAATTAATTCACGCCTAAGAAGGAAACAAGACATGGTTCCATAATTCCAAATGGGGCTTTTTGCTGGATTGGCTTGGAGATTTCTGGGAGTTACCCGCCAGCAAAGATTGAAAATAACTTTTATACCGACCATTTTTATATCCTTTGTTAACACATCATGCACACAGTAATTCAATAAAGAAGCAGTTATAATAGTTCTTTCAACAACGGTTCAAAGTGTTATTGTTATTTGGTGCCTTTCCCTAACAAATGATGAGAATCATATTGTAACTAGCGTATCTGTCTGGTTTTTTTGTTTTTTTGCAACTAATGCTGCCTGGGTGTCCTTTTCTTTAATTCTTTTCCAACAGACTTGTTAATTACCCGTGGGTAATAACAAACAATTGGTGGGTACCGGGTAATAACGGGTTTTAGCGGGTAATAATGGGTTTTTATGGGCAATAATGGGTATAAGTGGGTAATAATGGGTTATTTTCGCCAAAAACGGGTTTTAATGGGTAATAAAGGACGCACGGTAAACGAAACTATGCATAAACTATGTATCACATTACCCCGAGTCATCAAGCGGCGTATATTGACCAAAAAACGGGATTTAATGAGCAATAAAAACGGGTGGGTAATAACGGGTAATAATGGGCAATTTCGAATTCCCGCCTTATATTACTCAATGATTGTATATATACGTAATGTTATTTTTTATTAACCACATAAACCCATTAAAACCCACTTTTGAGGTAGTGGGAAATACCCGTTAAAACCCGGGTGGGTTTTTCATTGCCCACCTACCCGTTATTACCCATGAACAAGTCTGTTTTCAAAAAAATTCTCGTAAGCGAAACAAAATGCACTGCATAATCAGGCGACTAGGCATTTTATTATACGCGTAATATTATTGTTGGTATTCATATCTGCTCTGTACTTACAATTGGAAGCACAAAACTTCAAAAAAAGGAAAAGAAAAATACTCAGTAAAAGCTTTGAAAACATGGAAATGACTTTCCTCACCCCTTACTTCATATAATTTTAACGACGTGTGTGCATGTTCGATTCGACTCTGACTTTCTACCTGTTATTAATGATCTAAGAACTATCCAAAATGACAACTATATCGTATAAATTACAAAAATAACCCAACCAAGATTCACTATTTGCTTCATTATTGTCTGAAACTGTTACGTTACCAGTTTTGGATAAGTCCTGCATGGAAAAAGATTAACTTCTTCTAGCCATAACTATGGTTGCTTACTAGTTACTAAATCTAATCCCTATCCTTCATTATTTCTACTAGGTTTGCGAACGCTTTAAAAATAGTACATGTTATGCATTAATTCAATGTTTAAGATTAAGCGACAGTGAAATAAGTTTTTCTCAAATATCATTTTATTTGTCTAAAGTAAGATTAATTTTGGTACATTTTTGAATCTCTTTAAAAACAAAGGCAATTAAGAAATTATCGCATTTACGAGTTGAATTTATCTGCAAGAGTGGCAATTTTGTGATAGTCCTGATTTTAGCGTTTCCCAAAGTTTGGCTTTAGTGTTTTGTTTCCTTTGCTTGGGTTTGCCAACTATGTAGAACACGCAAAAAGTACGTAAATTTATATCAAGATTTCTCAAGTAATTATGTGAGGAGTTTGCAAAAGAGTACATACCACAATTTGTGCCAGGGAAAGTAAAATGAGAAAAATCAGAGTGTGAAATAAATCCATTTTTTGAATCTGACTAGGTAATATTAGAAAGAACAAGTTGCAAAGATTTAAGATGTTAGTAAAAACTTGCAAACAAAAAATGATTGCTGATGTTTTGCTTACTTTTGATGTCATCATCACAAAAAATCAGTCGGGCCCGCAAAGAATGATTTAATAGTTCCAATGTCTAAACATAATCATAAAAATCTAATATTTTCTTTACGTCATTATGGAGTGAGTTGTAATAACCTTTAGTGCACTATTGTACGACAAGATCGTAAAAATAAAAACAACATAAGCATATTATGCAATGCGGATGTGAGTGATCGTGCACATTCCATACGGATTGGATGGTTACGAATAATAACTTATTTAAGTTCCTGAAATCAAGCAAATCTAAAATTGACTCCCAAAGAAATTTCCCTTAACGAATATATAGAGTTTTCTTGTTAGTAACTGACTCGTCTCTCAAGTACATCATTCTATAAACGACGAAGCATGAGAAAGAAATAATTATACATTTGAGACCTCCTTATCCATTTATCATAACGTCCGTCGGCTCAGCTAACAGCTTTGTTCATTCAGTTTGAATTCTCAATTAATTTTGTTTTGTACTGCATCTTGTAAATTGCTATTTATCTTAAATAAATATTGATGAATATTATTGTAAACAAATAAATAAAATTATTGATGAAAATATTATTACCTAAATATATAAATCCAATTGTAAGTAGTCATGATATTCTCCGCTGCGTGTGCGCTTTATATTACGTAAACCACAAGAACAAAAAATCCAAGGAATACGTACTATCTATCAATTTTAGGCAAAATAGAAACAACTTCACGTCAAGTATGCTAGTGAAAAATATTTTTTATTCAATGTATTTATTTAACATTTGTTACGAGTGCAAAATGCTTATTGCAAGTATTAGTCTAACTTTCTTAAACAATATTTATTTAACAAAAATGTTCGAATGGATGTTGAAAACGGCGTCCAGCAAATTATTATACAACTGAAGTCTATATTATGAATTATTAGATCAATGTTTTTCCCTCTGCTTAATTCTCTTACAACATAAACAAACATAGCTTTGAAAATGATTACAATAACAAGCTTAAATCAATATTAATATTATTTTATTAAGGTATTTCATTCTACCTAGTGAACAGAACGAAAAACATTTTGACACGAGAAACATTCATATATTAGTTGCATGACTGCCGCCGCCTATAACGCAACTTCAGCTTCTACCAATATTGTTAATCATAGAACAATGAATATTTAATTAAGTGCTTTTATCAGCCGTGCTTTTAAAGGTGCACAAAGCAACAGATGTCTGTTGTGCTTCATTTCATGGTTTTACTTCCCTATTATATGATTCTTCCTTATATATAATATTTACAAATCTTATGCTGTCTGCGGGCTTTTATTTACGAAAATATATTGCTTGTGTACGCGACAATCAATTTTTAAATTAGCCTAAGATTCATTGTTCCCCAGGTTGCAACTGGGGATCATATCTTATTAAGTAATATGTTTCCTCGTTTTTAGAAGTTTGGTTTAAATATTGATTAATAAATAATAAGCAACAGTAACATTAAATGCTGCGAACTACACACGTTCAATTTCGAATTACATTTAACTCATTCATTAACCATAAACACACTCCATTACAGAATATATACATTTTTGGCATACCATCTAAGACATACTCTTACGAATATTCAACAAGATCAATTGTTTCGAGCATGCATATTACCAATAATAAATTATGGAGCTTGCATTTGGTTTGTTAGATTACAGACACGTTATGAAAGAATTGATGATTTAATAAAAAATGGTATGAGATATCTATAATGTAAGAATAAATTTAAATCAATGGAGTCCTATTTTAATTCGGATGGGATTTTATTAAAAGTTAGGGTCAAAGTTAATTTCGACGTACTCAAGATGTGTTGAAAAATATCACACCAACAATATCAAGAAAATTTTATGAATATCCTCGATCACATTGAACGTACAAAGAGAATAACAGGAAACAACACAAAAAATATTACTGTATATGATCCCAAAATCGAAGCGGGCAATACATTTAGATTTAATGCCAGAAGCTTAAAGAGTAATGTAAGTGACGATATAAAAATTTTACCTGAAAAAGTTTTTAAAACGGATATCCTGAAAGCAATATGAACTATACTCTAATGTTGTATCTGACCACTGTAACCTAACATGTATTGACCATGTTGTAATTGAATATTAATTTTATTTTAAATTAATTTTTGTGATTTGAATCCCGGGGAGTAACTTATCTATATTAGGGTGCCCATTGTACTTAATAAATAAATATTAAATAATAATACATATTTCAGGCCGTTTTTAATGGAGAATGCTGGGTTTGAAAAAGATTTAGTAAATTTAAAAATCTATGTTTTAATAAAACCAAGGAAAAACTAAAAACTCATACTAATTATAAATTTGAATTGAAAATTTTAATATCTTTAATATGAATGAATTTGAATGTGCATTACTCTTTTTCATCGCATCATCTTTTGATGTCTTGAATGAGGATTTAATTTTGATAAAAGTTTTGATTTTGTAGTCTCTCAAAGCTTGACCATAATCGGGGTTTGAAGGTTTAGGATTTGCCCGCCATGTAGAACCTGCAGACAGTATACTAATCCAATATTAGGAACTTGCAATGGAAATGAATAATAAATATAAGAATATTGCATAAAAACTATGCATATGTGAAGCTATTAATTAAATATAGCAAAATCATAGTGGGAAAGTAATCAATTTTTGATGTTGATTTGGTAATACATTATCTAATTTGAAGGAAATTGGAACGGACGTTGAAATGCAGAGAAAATAAGCTGGGAAAAAGCAACAACTTATAAAAGCAAGTAATCACAAAAATTCTGCTTACTTTTAGTTTAGCCATTCATCTGCAAATTCTCTGCCGATTCCACAAAGAACATGAAACATGATCCAATGATGCCAAGTGCCTAACCATAAAATGTTTAAATGTATTATTAGGTCACATGGAGTCAGTTGCATTTATTTATTTTTTTGCATATCTCTGATAGAACTAAAAATGCCCCAGTTGGATATCTCCAAGCAATCAAGTAACACATTAATAACAGTCATCTTATGATCACTTCACATTTCCCCAGTAAATCTCCCTTACCAGAGTGTTACTTGGAACTTTCTCACAATCTTGGCATTTTATAACCACTCGGGCACTCAATCAGACCAAACCAAAGAAATACCATACACGAGCAGATGTATAAGTTATCCAGAACGACATTAAATCAGCTTTGTGCATTTTCAGAGTCCAATGTAGGTTACATACTTAAGAAGTTTATACCGATACCCAATAAACGATTTCCCAACTTAATGGTATCGTTTGTATACGCTGGTGCTGATATCCATTTGGAGTCTATATGTCCCATTTTTGTCACCCAGTAGACATTTATAAGACGATATCGTTCATGTATTGCTTTTAAGACAACGTCATATTGGTGACTATAAAGTAGTACATAAAATATGTTATTCTGATATTGACGGTAGTAGCTTTTCAGTTCATCAAAAAACGCAACCATCGAGTGTAGTTTGTTCGGTAAGAACATTTTTATTGTGACAGCCTGGGAGGAAAACTTAGTGACACATTTGCATTTCATTTTCATACACCATTTTAATATTAAAGGATAGCTGGTCAAATTATTTTTTGCGTATGGTCAATTAATGAATGGGCTAAGAAATTTTCTCAAACCGACAAAAATAAATAAAAATAGATTGAATGATTGTAAGCCCACTTAGTTTTCCAAGGTTTACTTTTGTATATTTCTCTAGTTCCAAGCAAATTAAAAGTTTTCTTACCCTCCAAAGAAATGATTGGGCCACCAGACGCAATTTTCTTCCAATTCCAATCGGATCGTTCATTAGATCATCAATTACAACGGTTGCTGTCACACCGACTGCATGATTTTCATATAGCACGTCATCCATGCGATGATTTTCTTTTATGTAAGTACTCAAGATGTCGTTCTAAAAAATAAATTTGTAATAAATTTGTTCCACAATTAATGACTTAAATAATGGTTTGAAACCTTTAGGCTAAAGCCTTAATTTTAATCAAAGCGTTTTTGCGTGTAGAATTTATATTGTCTTAATAAACACTCACCATATTGGCTGCCGTTGCAGAAGCAATGTAGAATGTCGCAATTTTTACCAGGGATATGACAGGAGAAAACAAATACCATCCGTACCCCTCGAAAATTATGGTGTGAAATAATACGTATGCGCAAAACATCAGATGATGAAAATGTATGAACTGCAAGAATGTTCCGAAGATTTGATCAAGCAGCTTAGAATACATCCGAAGGAGTTGGTACATTGTCCAGATTTGCACGCGATATCTTCTTGCCAATCGTCTTGTCCTAAGTAGGCGGGAGAGAGTTTGGGTATAAACGCACATTGTGACTGCCAGCCACAGTGTGACGTCTTGAACAAATGCTCCATATGCATGACCAATCATGGATATGATTCCGTTTGTCAAAGCCATCGAAATGGTTTTTCTTGTTATGTTGCCATCAAAAGCATCAAGGAGTGCACTAGTATTTTCCCCTCGTTCCCACGAGTACAGGGAAAAGGCCAATTCTTGAGCCTGATCACGAATTATTTCTTTCGCTTCAAATCCTGTTGAGTATGCAGAAAGAAGAATGGGTGCCGAAAACGCAGCAGACAAGGTGACCCCGACTGAGGCAATGACAATTCTTTTCTATAATTGCATGTACTTTATTTATATGTTGTTACCTTTTGTAATTTTTTTGTAATTTAGTCGATTTATAATCCATAAAAATATATTACCTTAAATGATGGGTTTGGTTGTGCCAGGTTTACGTGAATAACTGCCAGTCTTCTAATTGCACTTATCATGGCAGCAATATGAATCTTGTAACGCCAAACAATGAAAGCAAAGTATTGCGGATAGCAAACATTGTTCAAGGCATACACAAATGTTACAAAGAAATTCAATTTTTGATTTTCGTATTCTTCCAGCAAAATGCAACCTTTCAAGAAATCCAGCGATTGGTACAACATTACAAGTAGAAGGCAAAGATAAGCCACCTGAGCATAACATAAAAAAATTATGCACGAGGTTATTTTCAATAAAAAAATAAAATTGAAAGCAGTGAAAGACTGTTCACTGCATTGTAATAGAAAGCTAAAATCATTTTGAACTCACTGTGTGCAAGAAATGCAGCTTAAACCTTTCCTCAGCTCTTCCACAGAATTTGATCGGAACTATTCCCACGCAATACAGAAAATGAAAGAATATTGCAAAATAGGGTTCAGCCCAGGTGCTTAATTCAGGAATATCTTCCCCTAAGTCATCCAATATATCATCACGTATGGCGTCTAAATCATTTTGTTGGCCAGAAACGGGAACATCTTCCGAATTCTGGCCAGCTCTTGCTTCTTCCTCTTCATTAGCTGAGGAAGAGTGAGGTGATGGTGTGTTAACCGGTAGATCAGCAGGGCTCCGGATAACCACCACACGATTTTCATCATCTCCAATACCATCATCACTCTCTGTCAATCCCGTAGTAGGTGGTGACGGCAGAAACTCAAAGATTCTTTGCTGGGAACTGATTTGAAATACGTTGGCAGCAGCATCCTTGTTTGTATCCCAATGTTTTAACTTTGGCGGGAAAGATCGCGGTATTGGTGGTGACGGAATGTATCCAGGCAGGTCAGTGATACGAATACTGGTTAGTGCTTCAATATGCTGTAGTTCTTTGTCAATACTTTCAAGTCGTGTTGTAGTTGGTGAAGGAGGAGGACGTGAAGTGGAATTTGCTGGTAAGTCGGCTGAACTGCTGATGACGACAACCTCAGTCAATGTTGATGCTGACACCGAAGCGGAAATAACTGGTGCTGATGTTAAACGGGATCTTAATCGTGCCAGGATCTTTCTGATTGAGTGCATGTTTGTTAATGTAATCGCAAAACCTATTTTATCGTAGTATTATTTTTTAAATAATTTCACAATTTGGAGCGGTTTGAAAACAATCGCATTTTAGATATATTGTTCCGAAACAAATGGGCAAGATTACACCATTACAGCTCTTGATGGACTCATAGATTTATGGCACTGATACTTCGACAAGGCTACATAACTCGGTTCTACTGAACTTTCAGGTTTTCAAATTGACTTCACACAAAAGTTCAGCTTTAAAATGATCGGGATGAATTTTTCTAACTTTCTATAGTCGAGCATCCATCCGTTGATTGAATATTGAATGTCACTTGATACTAATCCAAGTTGGATTAAGCCCGAAGATGATATCAACTGTTGAGTATTTAAACTGCAGATTTCTTTTGAAATGTAGAAGTCTTTGGTTTGGGTAGCAGATTTTAGGATAAAGGAAATCACAAATGTTATTTCAATCTCAAATCAAAATCCAAGCTGAGTTGGCACCTGAGAGGAATGCTTCGTTTGGAATATTTTTTATTGGTGGCCAATAATTGGTGTAATGAAAGTTGCGTTGAATCAGTTGAGCAAATGCAATAATTTCGTTTAGGTTTTAAATGGCACTCTGTGGATTAAATCTCTGATATAAGGCCAAAGTCATGAATGATGAATTGATTGTTGCTTAGTGGACTTGGCACATGGTTTTCATCGCTTTTAATAAAGGTACGTCACTAACGTAAACTTTTTGGATATTTTGGCTTCCAAAAGTCTCTTACAATTTTTATTCTAGTAAGTCAGGTTAAAAATTGTCAGCTTCATCGGAAATTTATTTCCCCTTCATACTTGCGAACTTAAATGATTTCAGCCTGGGTAAAAAATTGTTTAAACAGCATACAGCATAAATTTTTATTCCAGCTAAAAAATGATATGATTCCAATATATGATAAAAATACTTGAGGAAAATGTGCAAGGAAAGATGCAATTTTCAATGGATAATAAGGCCAATGTCATCATCATCGTTTGCCGTACTGTAGTTGGAAGTGTTATACACTCAATTTAATTGCATTTGAACTAGCTGCCTTTCTGGGGGGAGGAATTGAAAAAATAAAAGTCGTGTACAAAATTTTTCTATTAATGAAACGAACGACTAATTTTAGACCTTTTGTTTTGAGTTTTTTAATTATCGTTCTTGCTCATTCGTTTTTTCTCATTGTCGGTAGAGCCTATTAGGACGGTGCGTCCTTTTTTTGTTTTCAGAAAAACGTTCATGAACTTCTGTCGTGGCAGAGGCAACTTTTTGCGCCCGCTTCACTGAGTAGGAGTAAATATACTTATGAAAACGAGACAAGATAGGGGGAAAAAATAACGCTGAAACAGGGCAATTTGAAATGTGATGGGCTTGCAAATGCGGTATTTGTGTTTGAAAAATTATTTGTTTTGAAAATCTATCAAATCACGCATTCATCTGACAGGCTTTCGTCGTTGTCCTGTGGTCAATGAATTAGTTTGATATGACTCATGGGTAAACGGACATATGCGCCACTCCACCGACGACCTAATCTACTTACGATGGAACAACCAGAAGCGTAAGTCCCGAATTGCCAATTTGAATTTGGCAAAATATGCTCCACTGGTAAACTTAAATGTGTGTAAAATGATGTAGCTCACCCCTCAAATTTGACAGTTAATTTTGAAAATTATTATTTTTTTAATTTTGAAAAACAAATTCAAAATTTTTTTAATTGAGTTTAACATAGAATAATTAAATTGAGCAAAGGGAGTGTGAAGTTGTAGCATGGAAATCGTCAATTTTTTTGAAAAATCCATAGGGGTATGTAGAAAATGATGATTTAAAGGCCTGTAACACATTCTTTGAAATATTCCATCCTACGTAAGATTTAAAAAATGCCTTGTAGAAGGAAGTAATTTTCAAAATTAACGTTCAAAACCGATGGAAGAGCTAATTCATTTCGCACACAATCATGTTTGCTAGTGAGGAATATTTTGCAAAATTCAACATGTCAAAAACGGGATTTACACTGCGGGTTGTTCCATCTTTAATACTAACGTAAGGTGAAAGAAATACAAATTGTCACGTCATCCTTCCACATGCAAAATGAAGAGTCGTTCTATCTGGTATTATTACGTATGGGTACAATGATTACATTCATAAGCCATGGGGACTCGTGCATGTCACTAGAAAAAAACTTTGAGCGAGAGTTGAGCTGTATTAGGTAACACGAAATCGTCATCATCATCTTCGCGTTTAAGCAGGTAGTGTTAAGTAAGGGTAAACCTATTTAGCCATATTGTAATGGGTAAGAAAGAGAGAAAATAGAGGAGCAAAAGCTCAAGTAGGATTTAGTAACTCGATTAAATAAAAAGTTTTTAAAAAAAGAAAACTTTTAATTATGTAGCCACGTAGCTGAGGAAAGGAGTTAAATGTGAAAAAGATGTTCTGAGAATATTAATTCAATGTCTCTAAGGATCCATAAGCTGTCAAAGGGAACAGTTTTTTTGTAGTTGAACCAACAAATTCTTCACGCGATAAAAGTCATGAAAACATGCATGCATGTAAAGAGTGCGAAGAGGCCTTTCAAATGAGGTATCACAAGCTTTTTCATTGAAAATAGTTTTAACCTCCCGCCGCCGCTGAATTCCGCCGTCCGTTAAATTTTCTTTACCTTTAATATTAACCTTTAAAATTTCATAGCAACAGTTTCACTCAGCTTTAAAAGAGCTTTCGAATGAGGTATCACACGCCATATGTTGCATTGAAAAATATTTTTACGACTTCCAGCCGTTTACCGTTAAAAATTTTCGATATTCTAAACACGCTTTTTTACTCAGTTTTTTTGCGCTTTCGATTGAGCTATTAAAAACACGTTGCCATATGAATAAATTTCTACCGTTGACCATTAATACTCGACCTAAAATTCTGAAAAGAATCCTCAGTACGCAAGGAACCTTTGTTCCAAATTTGAGATCAATCGGTGACATCTTTCGAAAGTTATCGCGTGCATGGACAGACGGTCAAATCATTCTTAATACTTGCTTCGCAAGCTCAGCTACGTAGTAATAAAGCTCGTAAAACAGCGATCACGACGTAGTTGTAAAAGGGTTTGCCAAGTTCCATAAGCTGTCATAGAAAACAGCTTTTTTGGACTTAAAACCACTAATTCTAATTCTAAACATGAAACTCATGAGAAAGGTTTGAACAGACCTGTCACAGGAGCTATCACAAGCTATGTTCATGTAAGAGATTTAACCGCCCACCCTCGTTGAAGGCTAACGATTTAAAAAATCAAATCAATTTGTAGTTATACTCAGCATTAAATTGGCTCTCAAATGAGCTACCTTTCACTATTGATGACGTCAGATACGTAACTAAGCTGTTAAATCAGCGAAAGTGACGTGGCTGAAAAAGAGTTACAGTAGTCTTCAAAATATTGTTTTTAATATCTGCCAACTTCCAGAGTCGGACAAAAAAGCAGCTCTTTAGGCTTAAATCCATGAATTCCACACATAAATATCATGGTAGCACTCATGTATAAATATAGTCAATCAAATGAGCTTTCACAAACCCTGCTTCATGAAAAAATATTTAGTTTGATGATTAGCGAATTTCAAAGAACGTTACACTTACAATTTCAGGTGTTTGAAAATGAGCTATCACAATGTATATGTTGCACTTGAAAACAAATTCAATGAGCATGACTTGTTGCGTTTGACCTTAAAAAAGTTCAATTTTTTTAACGGCTTCCTTAGTTACTGAGAAGCAGAGCAAAATCTCAGGAGCTATTCCAGGACAAAGTGGAGACAATCGTGTAGTACATTTACTCAATGTTGAGTTTCTTATTGAGCGAAATGAGCCCGGATTTTGACATGTCTGTGTGTCTTCCTGCGTGCATCACAAAAAGTTTGAAAGAAGTTACTAAGTCACTTTAAATAAGGAGGACGACACGCATCAAATCAATATCAATGCAACATTAAATCAAGATACTGAAGACAATATTTACCCCTTTACTCATTATGGCTACTTTAACAGCTTACTTTTTTTTAGGGAAAAAAGTAGCCAGTAAAAAAGATAGTATTTTCTGGATGGGCCAAGAGGAAAGACACCTCAAGGATACAACAGTTTTTTAATTCGATTTGATCTCGGGTCATCGAATCATGAAATTAATACTAAAATGCACGAAGTGAAATGATAAAATGATTTAATGAAAATTATGACGGAGGTATCGCTGGTGAAAGTTTGAATTTGAAATTCACAATGCGATCATGATGACTGACGGTGAAAGCTTTGATTTAAAAGAGCACAACGCATAAGTAGATAGATCTTGACAAGATGAATCGATCAACCATAATTGATAATTAGGGGCAAGGATAATTAAGGGTGGGTTGGAATACAATGCAAAAATCTACCAGTGGTCGGACTGATGCCACGCGCATCAAGTCTCCTGCTTGTTACCTACTTGTTCAAAAGTCGGTAAATGCTCATCATAAAGAGAATGTGTGACATTCTGTTGCGTGCGTGCGAAGTTCACACTGCGAACCTACTTATTATGATATGGTTGAGGACTGAATTTTGAAGCGAATGCATATTCAAGTACAGTTTTTGTTCCAGTTGGAACATGGAACGCAGGGCAGTGAAGAAGATAGGTAAGGTAAACAAATCGAAAGTCCAGGTTTGTTCCACTGAAGCTCAAGTTAATATCATGCTGAGTCAGCTAGGTGTATGTATGACACGCATAGGCGAAATGGAATAGAATGTGTAAGAGTTGTCCCTAAATAAGTATTAGCTCTACTGTTGCTCGGCGGAACGGTGTGACTTTGGAGGTCAAGGTATTGAACATTTTGTGTACCATAATCAGTGAAAATTCATTTGGAGATATAACTGCAGGCATAAGGAACAACAGGACCTAAGCCTCACCACTCACAGCCTCTGTCCTATCGAATGGCGACGACAATGATGATGATTGGAATAAGAATCAAAGAGTGCGTGCCTACAGGTTGTGCAAATTTTTATACATGAGCTGTTTTGAGCATTTATGAAACAGAAGGGTTGAAAGCAAAGATGAATATCATTACCGGCATAATAATATTACTTTGTTCATTCGTTTCCCATCTAAGCTGCAGTATGAACATCCATTTATTGTAAACAAAGTAGCGACTTTTTAACATTACACTTTCCCCGTGACACTGATGTGACTCACACCTCATTCATTTAAGTTGATTCGCCCACCTACTTGGTATCGCCTAAAAATCCCCTTGTCAAAAATCCCCCTGGACAAAATCCCCTCCCCAATAATCCCCGTCGACATAATCCCCTCCTAAAATCCCCTCCATACAATTCAATTTAAAATAAAATTGACGCTTCAAAAATTGGTAACTACTTGTTTATCACATAGCTTAAGTACAGCACAAGTAATGTAAGTAAGAAATAAGTGGCGGTTTTGGGTGATTTTTTACTCATAAAGTTTCATTCATTTATATTTAAGCAGGTTTGAGACAAATCCATTACTTAATTATCACTCTTTTAGAGCGTGTAGTTAACCCAGACTGTTAAGGGGGAATTATTGGGGAGGGAATTCTGTCCAGGGTGGGATTATTGGGGAGGGGATTTTGTCCAGGAGGGGATTATTGGGAGGAGATTTTGTCCAGGGGGATTTTGGACAAGGGGATTATTGGGTAGAACCCACCTACTTAGTTATTGACCACCACCGTTTGTCCTGCATTTAGGCCTACGTAGAGAGATAAATACCAGTGAATAGCGAATAGTCATAAAAATTCCTACGTTAGCAGCGTCCTACTACTTGTGTTTCTATCTAAATTGATTTATGGAGAAAACGTTTTCCTTGGCCACAAGTAACAAATCGAATCAATAACACATGCACTTCCAACCGTAAGGAGATTAGTGATGGTTTAACTGCCTTACTTTTAACCCCACCACAATACCAAATGCTGAATTATTAATTGAACAAAGTCGCATTTATTGTGTGTACGTATATGAGAGCAAGTAAATGGGCCAGAAGGGTAAATAGACTTGGCATGTGATATAGAGAAAACAAGCATGCACATATGCAAGGTAGGTAAGTACGTATGTACCGATAAAAATCCACATTGAAAAAATTCTAATTCATTGTTCATCTCTTAAATGAAAATATGATGGGGCTTAACATACTTGTGTGCGTCAATAGACTTTCTGTTAGAAACTGGAAGTGAATTAATTATTCATAAGGCATGTGTCATTCAAGGACAGAAACAAAGTGAAATGCCATATACCTACCCTATCTAGCAAAATGCGAGTATGTACATGTAAAAAAAAATACGGACGGTCTCTTTAAACCAAATGGACATGCATTAAGCAAGACTGTGAGTAATCGGCAACATTCGAAAAAAAAATTAACTCTGTTGTCTTACCTTAGGAATGGCTCGTGATCAGAATTGAAGACGGTCGGGAATGCAAAGAAGAGATGAAACGTCAATTTTTTAGATACCAATTCTGGGGCGAATAAAGAATGCTATTTGGAGACTGCATGTGGATCTGAAATGGTTCAAGATTAACCTCCATGAGAATATTTATAGTAAGTAATTATTAAAATGTTGAATGACATTGGATTATGAAACAATGGAAATTTCAGGAATTTGGAAGTCCCATGTGGACAGATAAACTTTGATTTTTAAAATGCATATTTTGTTTGTTAATGGTTTTAATTGTGCAAACTTACCCAGATCTTCCTTGTTTGCTTTATGACTCTGGGAGAATCGGCACTGTTGAAATTGGTCTACCTAAAAATATTCCTTTTTGTTGAAAACCCACGCAGGTATTAAACAAGTCACATTCTTATTTTAAAAGAAGAAAAAACAGCCCCCTTATTAAACCCCCAACCCAACCTGAGGTCAGGTTAGGGCAGTCGGCAAAAAAATATCTTTCGTCTCAAAATTATTTCTATTGTTTTTCACATAAAAAACACAAATACACACGCAGAATAATTTGCAATTTTTAAAAAAAGAATTCTATCCCCAAGTTTTTTTACGCTTGTATGCATGTATTAATCCAAACCCAAAGAGTTTCATTCAACGAATGACGAATAAAATGAAAAGAGCTACTACATTCGCATTCTATCCTATTGATTTCCTAAAAGTAATACATAGTTTGCATTGAATGGGATTGTTTTTTTTTCAGGAATTGTCTTTCCACGTTTCCACAAAAAGGAAACGTGTATGAAGCACTGATACTTTCACCTTCAGACGGTACGGTCGGGTACATAGGGAGCTATTGTGCTATTAGTGCTTCAAAGCAGGTAAAACCAAGTTAGTGCAGGTCCAGTTTTCAAACTTCCGGCTCATGGCAAATAAACGTTGCGTCTGCCGCGTTACCCAAACTTAACTTACAGGAGAAACATCTGCATAGAGCCTCCGGTATATCATTTCTGATCAATTGTTTCTAACGGGATATTAGATCAATCTGCGTATGACTGCGAAATATTAAAAAAAAGATGCCAACCAAATAGAAAAAAGAAGTTGAATAAAAATTCTTAAAAAATTATCTAAGCAAATCTACCTAAGTATAAAAATGCGTTCCAGAATTTCGTTTTAGTGTTTGCATTTTGTCACTAAAATCAAATCTGAATTTGGAATCTCTGTTGTTTGATTCCAAGCACTAATTTGGAATTTTGCTAGCTGTTTGCATTCCAGTGTAGACGATTAGCTCAGGTTGGGAAACGAAATCAACAGGTCGGTTGCTCACTCACGTGCTAAGGACATTCAAATATGGTCATTGGAAATATGTACATGTCTTTGTTTACTTATATGACCTACGCTTACTTGTGGCTTCGTTTTCTGTTCACATCACCACGTTATACGTATGTCATAGTACGTTACGTATGTCACTTAACCTTAACGAATCAACATATAAGTATACTTGAAGCCCGATCCCGTCGACATATCTTCACGATCAATGTTTTTAACAAAAAAATATGAATCAGATTTAATCGTGTGATTTCGTTTGAGTAATTAGGATTCACTTTGGATGCAATAATTCCGCGATGGATGCAAAACTTATTTGTTGTTGGGCTTATTTTGACTTCCAAATTATTTCAGATGCTAAGGAATTCTTGTTAAAATATGAGGTATTGGTAACTAACTAGTCGTTTTGAGAAAAAATAAAATGAAATACATTAGAGAACAACCAAAATGATTGCAATTTGCACAAGCTAAAATCAGTCAAGATAACAATGTGCAAAATACATATGCTTTTCAGTCGTCACGTTGGAAAAGAAGAGCCGGAATCGACCTCCTTTTACGGAAAAAACGGAAGATATATATTACTTGTGATGTAAAAAATTAAGTACGCATGTTGAACCAAAAGAATTTAGTTGAGACGGGAGCATAGCACAACAACAAAAAATGTATGAACGTCCTATTGCCGTAGCACAGCAATTGCAAAAATGCAAAGTACAATAAGTCGGGCACCTATTCCGCTAAAACCCTTAAAACTGCTCAGACCCATCCAATGCAATATTCCCTGCAACCTACTAACAATCTTGTCCCTTTTCTTCTGGCAAAAAACAGCTTTAAATTTAAACTCTGCAATTTCTGACTTTTATTTCTAAAAATAGTCCATCGTTAAATATCTTCGAAGTGAAATTTTGGTATCTAATTAAGTTGTACCAATAAAATGAACCTATCATGCACAAAATTTCTAAGCATACCTATGATTTTAGATTACGTTTATTACTATATTTGAGCACATTGGTTCACATTTGTTCAAGGTCAATTAAATTCATTTGGATTAAAGCTAATTACAAGAACAGATTGAACTCCAACGCAATTAAGCTTCACAAAGTTATTCATTCGCATTGTTACATCTATTATTTTAGTAATATTTGTAGAATGCATGGATTGCTAAACATATTGAGCAGAAACACTTCGCGTCGTCACTGCCGCCATCACAAACTTGACCCGAGAAGCCAAGGTCCTGTTCAGTGTTCCCCAAAAGCAGATCCTTAGCTTCACTATAGCTCAATTCATTATTGCGTGTTTGTAGGAGTGCTATGACTCCCGCAACATGTGAACACCCTAAAACTGTTCCAGACCCAGTGACATACGCGTTATCGGCAAGATGATGAGCCAAGACAACGGAAGCACCTGGTGCGACAATATCTGGTTTCATTGCTCCACTTCGTGTCGGTCCACGAGATGAAAATGGTGCGATTTCATCGTCAATTGTTGTTGCACCAACTGTAATTACATCTGAGTCTATTTTAGCCGTGCCACATTCGGGTTCACCATTTCCAATGGCAAAAACGGGGATAATGCCACCAGCATGCCAGGCATAAATGACGGGTAGAAAAAATTCCCAATAACCCCAAGTGCTTGCGACGACGTTGGGAGCCTTAGAACAATCGGGATTGGAACCGTTTGAAAGAGTGGGACAGGTAATAAATTCCCCACAATTTAGCAAGTCGAATTGGGAACATGTGAAGGAAATGCATCCTTTGCACGTAGCCCATTTCACGTTGGGTGCCACGCCAATTCCTTTACTTCCTGCGATAACTCCTCTGAAAATTTATGAATATTAATTATGTTAATGGTTTACACATTCATATACTATCTGCAATTTATATAAACTTACAATGTTTGTGTGCCATGTCCTGTGCTATCTACTGGAACGGAAGTGCGGGTTGCAGGGTCATACCAACCATAATTCCCAAGGAAGTTATGAGCAAGAGCTTCATGGGTTGCACGAACTCCAGTATCTATTGTAGCTACAACAACTCCTTCCCCAGGTAACTTTCCAGATTCATTTAGTACTTGCCATGCCGCAAGTGCTTGAATCCACACAAGACCCCACTGCAAATCTTCATCGTTTGTTTTGATGCTCGTCTTCGTAGGAACCGTGTCAGTGAGTTGTACATACTTCTCTTCATCTACGGAAGAAGTAATGTCATCGAAGTTTGCTGTCAAGTCCAACACCAATTGAATATCTGCATTTTTAATGTAGACTTGGTTCGTAATCCAAAAACTGTGAATTTGGTATGGTCGTGTCTGATTGTTCTGCAGGAAGTCAAGGATGGGCCTCTGAGTTCTTTCGGCATGACTCACTAAGGCTGAGTGAAGCCTATTTAATTTTGCTGCTCGGTTGGAAAACTTGGAGGAATTGATTTCTGAAAGGATTCCGAAAGTGTCGCTTTTTAAAGTAACGAAAATATTTGCCACCCGTTTATGCAGAAGAGTATACTGAAGCCCGGGAGTGATCACTGGCGAAGAACCTACTTCAATTGCGATTGCGACTATGATCGACAGCAACACAACTGTCTGTAAGAATCTGGTCATGTTCAGGGTTTTGTTTTGGTATTTGGGCTATCTCGCTTGATAAAAATGATAAAGTTGTTGCTTCAACTGATTGTTAGAGTTTGACATTTTTTGCCGTACAATTTTCTCCTTTTATACATAATTTGGCGTAGCTTTTCTTTATTATTTGGCATTTCTTAGAACTATTTATCAGAAATTTTTTGACCATCCGATTAAATAAACATGTAAGTATGATGTCAAACATATTTGTTTTATTACTTAAACTTGTGTGAATGAAACTGCTAAAATATTTGAAACGTCAATCGCCACTCAGAATTGATTACACATATTATGTGAGGTGGTGGGTGTGTTAAAACGAAACATTATTTATTTATTTACTTTAATGTGAATCAAACGTATTCAAAACAATTTTGATATCGATAACGAATAAACAATTGCCGTTTTTGTTTGACATTTACAAAACCTGTCCGGCAAATGTTTTACACGTGCAACGAGTGTGAACACTTGCGGCGACTTCTTGTCTAATCAGGATAATGACAATGACATATTACTCTGGTAGCATGATCCGAAAAACGGATACGTAGCTGGATTGAACTAACAAGTATGCAATGCTTGACTGCATGATTGTCTCCATAGTATTGCCTACATTGGAATCATTTGAAATTATCATGTGGAAGGAAAAAATTCATGAATAGGTTGGTTAACGTTGAGGTTATGTTGTGTGGTGACCAAAATAGCTTAATTGTTATCTAGAAATAGTATTTTTTGTATAAGCTGAAACCAAAATATCAGTTGAATGATGTTAAATCTCGAACCTGTTTTTAAAGATTTTTTTCGAGATGAAAGTAAAAAAAAATGAAAGTTAAACCAAGCCCTGCATGTTTATGAGGAAACCAAATTTATTTAGTCGCTTTAATTTAAAAAACGACTAGATAAGACGGACAGACGGACGGATTCGTTGAATTCTGTGACTGACTTATAGCGCTAAAAATACCAAACAGTGGAAATCAATGGCATGCGATGACCTAAATAACCCCTTGGAAAAGTAATCGTATGACAAAAAGTTTTACTACTTCGAAATTCATTCATAAAGGTTTTTGAAAACGTAAAACGCTACATCCGTGAGAATTCCCCAGATTTCAGATTCGACGTGAAGTGCATTTAATCCTTATGGCGTGATGCCATTTTACTAAAACTATTTGGTCATTCATCGTGAATTAAGCATACGATTGGCTATGAAAAGAAAAAAAAATCTGGTGTGAGCGCACCAGTAAGATTACGTCACGTGATTCAAGTAGACTCGTAATATGCGCATCGGAACTGAATAACTGAAATTTATTGAAGCATATTTAACTTAAGTTTGTTATTGTTTACTTGGAAAATACAAACAACAGCTTACTGATATTCATTTAGGAATTGAAGTTCCACATGTTTAGTTCTTTTCGCACGTCTTTTAGGTAACTGAAAAAAAAAAAAATGCCTCTGATGAGTTCATTAAGTACTTCCGTTATTCTGTGTGAGTGATAATAAGCAAATGAATAACAAGCTTCATTTCGTCTCCTGTAGTAAAGTCAGTGTTGATGGGCTTATGTGATCAATTAAGACAAAAAAACGCAACTAGCAAAACTTTATCATGGGGAAGGGTAATGCAACACGTAATGAATTTCGATTGCGCGGTTTTAGAGAAAATGGAGGAAAGGTTTTGATAGCTTCACTATTAGTATTAATACTAATAGTGAAGTTATCAAAACCAATCTTTCATTATCCAGAATGATTTCCGAAAAATGTTAAGCAACTGGTAGCAATATCGCGCCGAAATCATATTAATATTCTACAATTAATTGAGATGAAGAAATGATGCGAAATTATAAATGATACAATTGACTAATGTAGTTAGTTGAAAATGTTGTCAAAAAAGGTGAAGATGATGTTAAACAAAAATTATTCTTATGTCGCGTGTCAAAGCAATCATACAAAATTATTTGATTTAATTTTCTTATATTTAGTCCCTACTATTTTAACGACATGAATGAATTAATGTATTTATACATGTCTCAAACCCATATTTTTTTACGTTAAATCGATAGAAAATGTCACAACATTAATAACTGGAAATATTTACAAAACACTGCCTTCTTTCTTACCTACTCTCGTTTCTGTATATGTAATAATGTGTACAATCTTTAGATAGCATATCGTTATGCAGGCTTGATCTTTGTTCATTTTTTTTTCTCACTGTCATCATCATGTTGAATCTCAAGTAGTACGAGACAGTCAAAAGCAATGCGGGAATCGAAGTCATAAAAGGAAAAACAGAAAATATTGACTTTTTTATGCACATGATATCATTCTCAACAGTGGTTTGCATTAATAAAATCTTTTTAATTATTAAATTAAATAATTAAACTTGTAACTGTGCTCCATTTAATATCGTATGAAATACATTTATTTCAAGCATTCCAGTCCAACAGAAATCTGCCGGTGTTTACAACTCAGTTGAGCTAAAAATGACTTTCATTAGCATATCCAGAACAGCTTTTGTCACCGTTTTTCAATGTCGATTTTGTGGAATTATCGTGCCATTTCAGTGGGGAGCCGAAAGACATCAAGATAATTGCAGGTAATCTAAATATATTAAAACCAGCAGAATTTCAATGGTTTCCCATGCAAAAAAATACCGAGATTAAAAATATTCATTGCAGAAATTGTCTCACACCTTTTATCAAAATTGAAAGAAAAAAATTGTTCGAAAAAAGTTTAATGTAAAATCGAACAAAAAAACAAAATAATATTTCTGAGCAGGTTACTCGGGGTTAAAATGCAATGTACATGTATTTATTTAACAATCATATTGTTTTTCTTACAGCTTTAGATCCAGAATTGACCTGACAGTTCAGAAAGGGATAATGACTACAGTTAATTTTCCATGTCCCGTAATCAAATTGGAAAGAATAAAAATTACGGAACCAGCTTCCGAGGACAAAGAAAAGCCAAACACTGAACAAAGCAGTGTAAACCATCGGTTATCTTCCAGATTGCGTATTAAGAAGAGAGTACAAGAAGATGACTTTTGGGAACCTCTTTTAAATGACATTATTGAGCCAGATGAGTCAGATGAAGACAGCGATTTCGATGAAGAATCAGAACCCAGGCCAAAAAAGAGAAAGAAAAGTGATAAACTTCTAAACTCGAATGCAGTTAGTATTAGTGTTCCTGGAAGGAAATTGAAAGTGATGAAACCAAACAATACCATGGAATGTCCTTTGGCAGGATGTGGTGCAAAATTAAAAGATGTGCAACGATTAAGGGTTCATTTCATACTTCATTTGCAAAACAACCCTTATGCGTGTACTTTCCCTGGATGTAATGTCAAATGCGATGCTCCAGGCCATCTTGACCGACACATGAAGTTGCACACATCAACTGCAAATATCCAGTGCGAAATATGTGGGGTGTTCTTTACTCGGGAGTCACGACTCAGACTGCACAAATGTAAAAATGAATTTAGTAAAAAGAAGGCGAAAGTTAAAGAATATTTTGATAAAGACGGTCGTTTGCGATCAGGCTATGCTCATGTAAGATTGGAACGCAGTAGCAGTAGCAACAATGGTGATCCTATTAATATTGAACAAAACAAATCAAAAAGGAAACGGATCGACCTTAACGCAATATTTGCAGCGGATCCCGTCTTCCAACAACTTTGTAAAGAAAAGCCGGAATACAAAGATATTCTTCTTAGAGATGGGAGGCATAGGAATAGGAAGTCATCATCAAGAACTCCAAAATCACAAGTCAAAAAAAGACCCAGGCGAGGGCGAAAAATAAGGTCTGACTCAATATCCGACACGGAACCAGAAATTGAAGAACCAGTTACATGCACAATAAGTCCCACCTGTACCATGGTGAAAACTGAAGCTGAATCTACATTTCATATTCATATAAAGACTGAAACACCAGATACAGACAACTTCAATGATGAAGATGATGACCATTTAATTGGCCTTGTTGCAGATAATATCGTTACTGACAGTGGTCCTTCAAACGTAAAATGTGAAGTGGAAGACGACAGTATTGCTTTTGTAAAAGGTGAAAACGAAATATAACTCGAATAATATTTGTAATAAAATTTCAGGTGATATTTTTCCATTTCCAGGTAATAAATTGTATTTTGATCTCATTATGTTAAATACTCATTTATTTTAACAAAGTGTATCATCAATAAAATCAAGTCTACAAATTACTAATTCAACTGGGGTTTCATTTCTTAGTTACAGGTTTGCTTATGCCCAAATCGGTAATGGCTCATTCAAAACATTTTAGAAAGTAAGTAAAGTGTGATTACAACTTTACAATTTTTATCCCATTCTACAAATTGTTTCTAACACAATCAAGTGCTCACATTGTTGCAGTTGTCATACTGACATGACATTAGGAAAAATATCGAAAATTATTTGTGCATTTAAAGTACAGCAAAATAACATTTTTTTTCAAACCAAGTTTTGCGTTACACTGCTGAACCCTGCGGATCTCTTAGAACAAGGCTATTAGTATAAATATATGCATTGTATACGGTTATATCTAACGTAAGTACATTAGAGCGCGAGCGCTGACTGATGATGAGTGCTGGAAATGCTTCGGAGATTGAGAGATTGGTCCGGAAATAAAACGGATCATTCATTAACCAAATATGATATTATGCAAATGCAATTAAATGAATATTCTTAGGACAAATTTCAAAGCAAATTATAAAAAAAATTATTCCCTTTTTTATTAAGTTCGAAAGGTTTTGAGATTATTTGACATAATAAATGATGGCAGTTCCAGTGATCTACAATGGGCGGGAAGGAGCGTGAGCAAAAGTTTCACGGTTGAAGCTGGCGCTTTGTTGTTCGGCATTCTTGTAGATGATGTCGAGGGCCTTTTGGATAGCCTATATCATACATAAAAATATTTTTAAAACGTTAATTGATTTCCATAAGTGATTACGTTAAGGCTATTTATAAGATATAATTGACTAATTCTCCCTCTGGGGCATAGTAAGAATAAGATCTATAAATATTAACAAAATTAAATTAAAATCCATAATTTCCGTGCGGGCCACTCTGGTGCATCCAAACTCGATATTTACCCAGAGATAGAGATTCCTTCATCATCAGTTCCAACATTCTTAAGATATCCACTCTGCTCATGCTTGGTTCCATCAGAAGTCTCAGAAGCCCAGCTGAAGGTTCCATCGCCCTTATCCTCAAATTCACTGCGCACAATCACAACTTCTTCCTGCTTTTGACCTTGAGGGCGGGCGAGAGCGACACCCAAGATGGCGAGAATGATAGCCTAAAAATCAAAATAAAACTATTCAAAAAATGTCCACTGCACTTCAAAAAACTAATTAAATTTTATTTCAGTTTCAAATGCAGTTGCACTTGCAACGGAATTTTTATTTAAAAAATAATCCGAATCAAATCACAAAATCAGTTGCACTATAACGGGATCTACATAGATTCACTTACGTATTTCATTTTTGATTGATGTTTTTGCTTGTTTTCCAAACAACGAACACTGTTCTTTCCTCTTCAATAACTCAACTGAAATTGATGGCTTGATAACAAAGGACTTAATGCTTTTATATGAAATGATGAAAGGAACCCTTTTTTCACAAGGCATCATCTTCATCTTCTCCACTCTGTTTAGCAAAGAGATTGTACAAAAAAAAAATTCTTCTAGTCTAACTAAAGCTATTTTACATGAAGATGAGGATGAGCATCTTCATTCCAATAATACATGCTTATTTGCATATATTTTTTTCTTCTATTGATAATATGCAAATACGATACATTCTCATCTTTCTAAAGCCAAGCCAAGCCAGGTACCATCATTATTATTATTATCGTCATTTTCATTGTCTACTGAAGCAAATTAATCATATCCGACCACTCCATAGTTCGTACTATTTTTTCACTTTTTTGTGGAATCCAAATTCATTCCATTCACTAGAAAAAAACGGCAATCAGTTCAAGAGGTCGGTTGGTTGGACGACCTACCGACCATGCATTCCTTTTCCTTACTGAAATTGCTAAGACTATCGGTTCACATTTTTGTAGTATTTTTTTTCCTTCATTGAAAATAAAAAGCACTCAATAGGACAAAGGTGCAAGGCGAGCGACGATTACGATTACGATTAGGATGACTATCCGATCGACTTATCTACTGGGATGAAGAAGATGAGTGCTGATGAGATGATTTGCATTAGATTCTAGAATTTACCATTTTTGCTTGGAATCTAAATAAAATGTGGAAATTATACATTCTATTTTTATCTTTGCAGGAGTAATTAAAGTAGGCAATTCAAGATTTTGGAGTTACATTGAAAAAAATGAGAATGTGAATGTAATAAAATGAGAAACGAAACCAGTAGTTAACTTTTGTGAGCGGATGTGCATTAAAGTGAATAAATGAAAGATAAAAAAGATCAGGACCATGTTCAGGTACATGAACTGAATGAGTAATGTAAACATACATTTTTAAAGATGAATCTTCATTGTTTGTCACTTGGGAAAAATTGCCACTGCTCACCGTCGCGTCGTCGTCAAAAAGACAAAGATGATACGGATATAACGCCATGAAATAACTACTGTAATTGAATATCATAGACGCTGTATGTACCTATGAAAAAATATTTCCATTTGTAAAATTACGCGTTTGGCAAAGATTAAATTGGCAAAATTTCTAAACATTCCATTAAAAAATATGCTGCAAAACTTATTAATAGTAATTTAGTTTGGTTTCGTTAATTCTTTTCCCAAATTTGTTAATCGATTGGAATTCAAATCAATTTTTGTTTCTTCTTTAAAACTGAAATTAAACTCCTGCAAATCTGCAAACAGTGAGGACTACTCATTGACATTATAAGAAATGTAGATAGAAAGAGGATTCTAGAATGTGCCATCTCGAATTTGCCAACATGAAGAGGCGTCTGCGCAGTCAATTAACTTTGAAAATGTGAGTTGTGTAATTCAAGACGTGATTATTCATAAATCGTTGTCAAAACGACATTGAAAAAAGTATGTACCGCAAACGACTACATAACTAACGTGATGACCATTGACAAGGAAAAAAAATTGTCACAATTTTTATTGTCACAAAAATGCAGCTGTCCGGAATGCATTCTATTTTTATACGATTTACGATTGTCATTACTCACTTTACCCAAAGACCCGTCGTAATTGTGCGTCTGCACTTATTGAACTTCAATGACATTTGAATTAAAACATGTTCATATCATCCGGTGCAAAGAAAGATTCGATTTGTTCACGTCTCAAATGAAATGTACTTACAAGAAAAAAAATTCGTGTCCTTTCTAATAAAAATGTACCTGATCGCGATCGCTTTTGTGGATGAAATGAAGCAAGCAAACGCAAACGCATCAAAGGCCAAACTCAAAACTCAACCAGTTAACAATGGAATGCCATCACTATCATCATCATCAATATTAACATCAACATCAACATCGTTACTTTTGATACTCATTCATTAGCTCGATTGAAGATGCGACGAAAGAAGATGCCTCTGCTATTGATTCTGTTCCTGAAAAAAAAAACAATATATGCAAATGAGAAGAACCTCACACTATCATCATCATCACTCAAGTTTCACAATTTTTATGCAATAATGTCACATAAAAGCAGAATTTATTGTAGGAAAAATAGCATTAGAGATGAAGAGAAGGAGGATGCTGATCAGCGTAATTGGGAAGGCCAATCAGGCAGAAAAACAAAAAAAAAATGAAGAAAGAATTTGATATGAGCCACTTTATTATTATTATTATAGTGCAAGCATAAAAAAATAATATCTATATCAGGGAAAAAATAAAGAGTCCTTTTTTTGGTTGGACTTTTTATAGGACCAAAACCAAAATCACAAAACTTTGACCATCGTCAAATGTCTATGTCATCATCATCATCACATTGCGTGTGTGCGAATGCAAATCTCTTTGACTGATTGGGAACGCATGAGATTAGGGCACGTAGCGTAGGTACGTGGAAGTGAAGTGCAAAAATTAATCAAAACTCGATATATCGGCGGAAGCAAAAATATTTTTGGAATGCAAACAAAATATTTAAGTTGTGGTCGAAATCTAAATCAATTTCAGGGAAACTAGTTTCTTTATGAATAATGCAGGGTCCAAATATGACCTGAAAAAACAAACTTGCACAAATTTTAAAAATTTGCAATGATTATAATAAAGGGTGCTGAAATACTGAGAGTTATTTATGTGCCATAAATAGCTGTTGTGCAGCAGACCAACAGCCTGGTTGGCTGGTCACATGCAGAGAAGAAATGCAAGTTGAGTGAGGAGAGTCGCATCTTCATTTTTGTCTTTCTTGATTAGCTCATCTTTTGTTGCTGAAAGTGCGAGAGCTACAATAAAAAAAGTGAACAAGGACAAGGGAGACCTTGACGCACCTTGAAGATGTATCAGACTAGAGAATTGCCTTCTATTATAGCATGATTCAACTCTTGTTACTTGAAAGTAAGGAAGGGATATTTATGTACCTAAATATGTGCAACGTGAAAAACTGTATTATTTTTTTTACTGTAGTGTCGGCGATGCGACTGATTACATGATCAAATTGCGAAATAACTTTCAATCTCAGTTGCATTTTTTTGTCCATAAATTTGATTGTTGTTTTCCGGAAGCGCTAAACGCATGCAATTACGTAGAAAAATGCTTCAAAAAATTAATTTGAACGCTATCAAATGACTGGAGTTGCCAGCGTTCACATGAGCAATTACCAACACCAGTATATTTGAAACACGTTCCAAAAATGCTTGCGCGTGAATTAAACTGTACACTACAGTTATTATTTTGGTCAGACAAGTAATGATGAGGCGATCCCGTGTCATGTCAATTTTAGTTATGCCACCAGGTTTTGCACATCTCCTCCATTAGCTCTGCGCTTGGATTAATTTCTCGAAAAAAAATTCACAAAATTCAATTTTTTGAATTATTAGTGTCAATTAAGTTAATTTCAAATGTGATTTTTAGAAATCTATGAGATTGATTGCAGCAATAATGTGCAGAAGCTGTCGATGTCGAGACCGAATTTTCTAGAAAGTCAAACAAACGTTTGCAAATGTGATTGCCATGCCAGGATGAAAATGAATTGATTGATCACTTCAGACCATTTCATCCTTCTTTCTTTAGAACATCGTTAGAAACATGACAAAGACTTTTCTGTATGTCAGATACTAAAACTTTTAAAAAAATATTAAAAGTTAACTTAAAGCATTTCAATTACAAAAAGTATGGCTATAATATGTTTTTTGTGTAAGGCATTTTAGGAGATCTATCGAATTTTTAAGAAACCCTGGAGTAAATAGTAAGTAACAATTTTATGCTTAAAATGCATTCCATAAAATTCCAGTTACATTATTGAGCGTTCAAGTTCGTGTCATTGAAAAGAAATAATGAGGTTGATGTTGTGGAGAGCCAAAATCTGCAATAATAATTGCACTTGATGTGACCTAAATAATACTTAATCCGAGATTTTGATTTTCATTAATTTTGAAATGAGATAGCGGAACTTTATTCAAATGCCGACTGAGTAAATCTACAAATTTCCAATTAGTATAAACATAAGCGCCACAACAATCCATCAATGACGTTGATTTCATCTGTACAGTGAAGTGGATAATATAGCTGTGGGAAATGAATTGATCTAAATACTTGTAGGACTTTACAAAGTTCCGTATCTGTTTGAAAATTTTCTTTAATAGGAGGTACACATTTATTACTTTCGGCTTATAAAACGGCAATTACAAACTTAAAAATTCTGTTATTTCCAATTCACACACGAACCCATCCAGTAAAAAATAATCTATTTTTAGTTGAGTCGATATACCAATAAACTGGTGTTATGTGGAGTAACAGTTATTTTAGAAATACTACAGACATTATGACTTCTTCTGACCAAATATGCCTTTAAGGAGAATTTTTCAGTAACTTGGAATTATATCATACCACAATTGTCTATGAAAAGATTATTCGAAAGTCAAAATATGTTCTAGTAAGCTTCAGGGGGGCAAGCCCAATGAGCTGGAATCGCTATCACAGATATGATGCTAAGCTGAATCAGAAATGATTGATTGAAAAAATTCATACTCGTTCTGGACATTAAATTACAGTTATAGTGAACTATATTAAGCAGCAGGCCGCAAAAAATCGGTCTAGGTTTTTTTTATGGCACACCATTTTGATTTCGTGACAACCCATTTTACATCAGATTGAAATATAAATTGAAATGAACCTAACCTTCCGACCATCATGCCTTTATTTCAGAATTATAATAACATAAAGTATGTGGGAAATGATTCCAGAAAACATATCTATACCATTTGTTCATAAACTATCAGAAGTAAATTAATAAGAAATATTCAGAGATCAAATATAGTATAAATAGAGCTTCATTGCGTACCACATGTAATTGTGATTTATTTTTCCGAACAGTTAGCTTTAATTCTGCTAAGCTTACATTTTTGCTTCATACAGGCAATTGCCTTTAAAGAGCAGGATCTGGAATAGTGCACGTATTGACATTTGGAACATCCTTCTTCTTAACACATATTCCTTTTTTTAATGCCGGAACT
This sequence comes from Seira musarum, assembly GCA_027743895.1. Taxonomy (NCBI): domain Eukaryota; kingdom Metazoa; phylum Arthropoda; class Collembola; order Entomobryomorpha; family Entomobryidae; genus Seira; species Seira musarum. Next base: position 31,596 of record JAHZMX010004470.1, read on the forward strand.
GCAACGCAGCATTCGTCTCCGCTGTTGCAAACGTATCCCCCATTATCCCAGGTGCACTCCTTGTAACACGTATCAACAGCCTAAAAAATGTGTAAATTTTACAAACTTTAGCGCTTCTGGATGAACAAAATTTAAATTAAAACAGTATATTCTTGAGCAATAATTATGATACCGTCATGGCAAAAACTATACAAGACAGTAATACGATAAGTAGATAGCATCACGTCTTCATGTTGAGGTCGAGAAATTTATTTCGTCTTCTGTGGCAATGGAATATGTTGTTATTGAATGAATAATGAAAAAAATATTTAGTTTGCCCTGCTTTTTATACCTGAAACTTGAAGCTGAAAATAACCTGAAGTTCTTACTTCAGTATTGTTCATCTCGGTACCACAGTGTAACATGCAGCAGCCCTGCTCTGCTTGCCCCAATCCCATCAATTTAAAGCCACCAACCTATAAAATATAAAAGCATTTCCCTCTCCAACACTACATCCATCATCACCAGCCAATTTCCACTTCATAACCTTTGTGATGCTTGCCCAATCAACATCAAAACAAGACAAATAAATTAATTAACTTATTACTTGTGAAAATTAGTAGTTTCTGTTATCCAAAATGGCCCCAACTAATTCAAAATCAACAAAAAAAGGTAAGCTATGCCCGTTTATAAACTTTTTTCTAATTTTTACGGTTAATTGTAACCGTTATTGTTTAGCCTGTATTACTTGGCTAGCATTGGCAATTGTGTCGTGTTACCTAAAAATGGAATAAAAACAACAATAAAATTCTGTCCAGTAAACAAACATTTATTTGATTTTGCTGTTGTAAGGCAAGTCGGACCCAACTGGGGACATTGAACATGAGGAAGAACAAGGACCCTCCAATTTGGATGACCTTGCAGTTGCTGTGAAAGAAAATGCTAAAGCTATTGCCAAATTGGAAGGCTTACCAGATGCATTTGCGGAGCTAAAGGCACTTCTCCTTCAGCAGAGTCGAGACTATGATGAATATTCAGAAGTAGAGGAAGTTGCCCATGACGAATCTGATTCTGGCAATGACAATTATGACTTAGCGGTGGAAACGGATCAACTTCTGGGTAACAGCAAAGACCAGTAGTTAATACTTATAAAGCTTACGGTTAGTCTCTCTACGGTTAAATTTGATCGAAATTTTTACCCAATTAGGGAATAGTGACTCGTCGAATGAGGAGATATCCAGTATTTTGAATGCTACTTCGACTGAAGCCGATTATGGCCCCGATTTAAAAACTGAAGTTGCGGAGTCGTTTGCTAAACTAATAAAAAGGAAAGAATCCAAGGAGGACATGGAAGAATTTAAGCAAAAATTCAAGATTCCTGCAAATTGCAAGACACTTGGCGTCCAGAGAGTTGACCCTGAGATTTGGACTGCACTTCCAAACAAAGCACGTCAAGTGGATTTCCACCTCCAAAGCGTTCAATCCAGTGTGTCGTTAACCTCAATCGCACTAGCCAAACTTGCGGAAAAGATTGTCAAGGAAGGAAAGGGTTTGCCTGGGAAGTGGCAGACGGAACTTTTACAATCCGTGTTGGAAATTGCCAAAGTCAACAACATCACTAACCAAGCAATTATTACTCAGCGTCGAAAGGAAATGAGGAAGGACATGCCAAGTAAGGAAGCCGCAGCTATTTGTAGTGCAAATTACGATGCAATCGAGTTTTTATTCGGAGACAATGTGCAAGAAAAGATACGATCAGCAAAGTCGGCAATGAATTTAGTGAAACCGAAGTCCGGCAGTTTTCGACGGCCTGAGCCCCGATATCAACCTTACACACGCCAACAGGGAAACTACCAAAGGCCCTTCCGACAACTCAGGGGAGGGCCGCGACCAAGAATTCATCAAATCCGGTCCAGTTACAACGTGAACCAGACTCCACTGCGTCAATCAACACAATATCCGACACAGAAGTAGTAAGTTCATATGCGGGAAGGCTTAAATTGTTTTTGCGCAGTTGGAAAGCATTAACCTCGGACGTTGAAGGTTTGAATACTGTACAAGGTTATAAAATACCTTTTACTGAAATACCACATCAAAATGTGTCTCCGTCAGAGACGGTTTTTAAAGGACTCGAATTAGATAAAGTTAAGTTAGTTATTGAAAACTTAAAGAAAATTGGTGCGATTGCAAGTGTAAGGCCTATATCTGGCCAGTATGTATCTCAAATCTTCACTGTGCCTAAAAAAAGATCGGTGCGGTTGATTTTAAATTTAAAAGAACTCAATCGATTTCTGAATCCTCCTCATTTTAAGATGGAGGACTATCGGAACGTTAAACATTTAATTCTTCCAAATTCTTTTATGTGTACATTAGATTTGCAGGACGCTTATCATTTGATACCTATCCACGAAGACTATACAAAATATCTTAGGTTCCAATTCATGGGACAGTTATATGAATATCGCTGTCTACCATTCGGAATTGCTGTGGCGCCACGTGTTTTCACAAAACTTTTACGCCCGGTAGCAGCCAGACTTCGTAAAGCCGGTTTTAATTCTAATTTTTACTTAGATGATATCTTTCTGTGCGAAGAAAATGCAGAGCTATGTTCAAAGAGTCTCAATGCAACAGTTGAGCTGTTAGTTAGTTTAGGATTTTTAATTAATTGGAAGAAGTCGAATACTGTACCGTCCCAAATATGCTCATATTTAGGCTTCATTTTTAATTCCCGTCAAATGCAGATATCACTACCAGATGAGAAGCGTGAAAAAATATTTAAGCTCATTGCTCAGTTTGAATCTAATCAGAACAATACAATTCAGTGCGCAGCAGTGTTAATTGGCAATCTCGTTTCTGCCTCACCCGCCATAGACTACAGTTCCTTGTATATTAGATATTTTGAAAGAGAAAAATCCTTGGCACTTTTGAAATCTAATAAAAACTTTAATTCACCATTTCATTGCACCACTGAAGTTAGTAATGAGTTGGTTTGGTGGAAATCAAAAATACGCAACGGACATGGGTCCATCAGAAATGAAACTTATGATTATGAATTTTGGACAGACGCGTCTCTAACCGGTTGGGGAGCACACTTTTGTCAAAGTACAACCCGAGGTTTATGGAATCATTTAGAGAAATTATTACACATAAACACACTTGAAATAATTGCCGTTTATTATGCATTGTTGAGTTTCTTCAAGAATCACCGTAATTGTCAGCTCCTTGTACGCTGTGACAACACTACCGCTATCGCGTACATTAATCGTTATGGAGGGTGTAGATCAGTAGTAAACCATGAATGGGCAAAATTATTGTGGAAATGGTGTGAGGAGCGTAACATATTTATATATGCCACGTATATAAAATCAGCAGATAATGTTATAGCGGATAGGGCATCTAGGGTAGCCAGTGATGAATACGATTTTGAGTTGGATCAAAAAACATTTATGTTACTAATTAAAAAATTAGGTCAACCTGTCATTGATCTTTTCGCCACGAGACATACCGCAAAATGCGAAAGGTTCATATCGTGGCTCCCTGACCCTCTTTGTGAAAATGTGGATGCTTTTTCGGTCAAATGGCCCCGAAAATTTTATGCGTTTCCACCATTTGCTTTGTTACCTAGAGTACTTAAAAAAATTAGAAACGATGAGGTTGACGGAATTCTTGTGGCGCCAGATTGGCCCGCTCAAGCTTGGTATTCTCGTTTTTGTGCAATGGCGGACTCAGAAATAATTTATATTCCAAATGGTTCGTTTAAGCTAAGTTATCCATGTACTGAACAAGAAAATTTACTGTTTAGGTCGCTGAATTTGATGGCCGCACGAGTCTCTGGAATGAACCGAAATTCTCCGAAACCGTTAATCATCTCTTGAAAAAATCCTGTGCAGATGGAACATGGAAGCAATATGCTTCTCATATCAAAAAATGGAAGGAAGTATGTGTAAAATTTAAAGAAAATCCAGTTTGTCCTAGTCTAAGTAGCGTATTAGAATTTTTGTCAATGTTGTATGCAGACGGGTTAAGCTATTCTACTATTAATTCTGCTAGATCCGCTATTTCGAGTTTTTGTAATAAGATTGACGGTTATAGTGTTGGAGAACATCCTACTGTAAAACGTTTGTTAATTGGAGTACGGAATTTGAAACCAGTCAGAGCTAAATATAATTTTGTTTGGGATGTGTCTAGAGTATTTGATTTCATTACAGCTTGGGGAGAAAACAGAGATCTTTCTCTAATAAATTTGTGTATAAAACTATGTGCGCTGATGGCTTTAACGTCTGGACAGCGAAGCCAAACACTTTCGGTCATAAAGTTGTCAGATATTCATCGGAATATTAATGGTGGGGTAGATATTATTATTTCTGAAAGAATAAAAACTAGTCGATATGGATCCTCGATTGTGCTTAGTTTTCCTCAGTATTTCGATCGAAAATTGTGTGTAGTACATACACTTAATTGTTACTTAGAGAGAACGCAAGACCTAAGAAATGATTGTAATTTTTTATTAATCCAAACCAGACCACCCTATAAAGCTGCGTGCTCGCAAACTATAAGTAGATGGTTGAAGAGTATGTTGAACTTGGCAGGTATTGATACGCAGATTTATTCGGCACACAGTTTCAGACATGCCGCAGTTTCAAAAGC
>JAHZMX010004471.1:0-11272 GCA_027743895.1 Seira musarum
GGGGGGGGGGGGGCACTCGGGACCCTTCCCTTGTGAGAGGCACAAAATTCTGTGCTTCAGCGAAATTATTCTGAACTAGTTTTGAGTTTATGTGACTTTGTCAAAATTTTGACGGACGGACAGACGGACACATTGAAATCATTTCCTTATGCTTCCATTCGAAATCAAAGAAATAAGAATTTCAACTTTTCCATTTCCTTTTGTCCTTATGGATTGTGATTACAATTGCTATTGTGGATTGAAGTTGTCACATTTTATATTTTTTTTCGTTCCCGTACTCAAATTCAAGTCCACTACAGCTACAAGCTTCAATAGAGCTATGCTGAAAAAATAACAACTTTTTTCTTTTTCTTTAGGCATGATTGTGATTGTGATATTACCATTATTATTGAAGGATAGCTCACAGTCAAAATCACAATCATAAAGAAGAGGACAATTTACAATACTAGTTTTTTTTCTGTAAGTGTGGCAGATGGAAATGGAATGAGGGCAAATCGATACTTCTGTTCTGTCTTGTCTTGTGGTTGTGGTAGTGGTAGCGATAGTTCACCTATCGAACCGACCATGCATTATTGACGTGACTGGCTATGACTAGGCTGATTTTGAGGCTAGGACGCTCCCTAGTACAACTCAACCACTCACTTTCTCCATCACCCAATCCAATTCAAGGAATAAAATAACATGTTTTTTTCTCTCATGAAATCAAATGAAATGGAAATAGCCTTGGATAGCCAAAGTCGTCAATTATCTATCGTCCTTTTTGACTTTCACTCATTATTACTGTCTATTTTTTTTTTAAAAGAAAGCTGTTGTAGAACAGGACAGGATAGCACAGGCAACAGTTCGTCTAAAAAATCAATGGATTTTGGGTTTCAATGGTGAAATTATTTAATGCGTTTCACATTGCGAAATCACGTGAGACATTTTTTAATTGACGGAATATCAGTTTTCAAAGTATTTAATTTCAATTCGTCGTGATTGCTGCTTGGAATGGTTTTTTAAAAAATCGAACCACATTTGTGTTTAATTATTTTTTTAATAAAAAAATTGTAATTTCAACAAGTTTTATGTTTGCCCATTTCGTTGCGGAATTGGGCGACGGTTTCCTCCCATTCACAAAGATTTCTTATAAATGAGTCAAGTAGATACAGAGTGAGTATCGGAAATTAACTGAAGCTGAATTGCAATATTTAAAAAGAAGTGGTATTGAAATGAAATGACTTGAACATGTATTTTATTTTAAAAAAATAAAAATAAAATAGATTTCCCGATGCAGAGTGACCGTCCCGTGACATTTCCATCGTTTTTTTTTGCGGTATTAATTCACACGAGAATTTTTAAAACATGCTTATACGTCACATGCTGCATATTATTTGAAATTTAGTAACTCAAGATATTAGAAATATTCTTAGCATTTTGCACATTTGATGAGTAAATAAGAATTGCAAGTAAGAATATGACATGAATTTTGCCCGTTTATTTTCAAATTTTATTACCAAAGAGTGAATGGTTCACATTGCCCCAGTAAGGTGGATAGAGCACTTCAGTATTAATGAATTGAGTTTTTTTTCAATCATGCAAAAAACCATCGGGAGAGTGGCTTGCTCGATCCCTGGATAAGTACTCTTAAAACTACTTATCTACAATGGGACCAATGAACATCTCTGCCTGCGACCGTAGCTGTAGATGATGATGATAAATGATCTGGAAGGAAAAGCATAAACACTCAAAAACACAATCAGAGCGACTAAAACGAGCATTCTCCTGCTCTCCATTCCACTTTACTTTCTCCAGAACAAGTAGTAGTGGTACAGTAACAGACTGAGAAATTTTAATGCAAACTTTTTCCACGAAATAGAGCACTAAAATTTTTAGAACGGCCAGTTTGAATTTTTATTTTTACAAGCACGGCTTGACCTGTTCGTGTCCTGTCCTCTTCCAAAATCTCGAGTGGAATACATAATCAATTTAGAACATTTTCTCTTCTCTCGAGAACATGACTTTGCTTCAGTTTGACTTGGCTGAGGTTGTTGTATAATAAGTCGTGGGCGTAGATTGTTGTGTGGTTTTTGCTGTGGTTGTAACCGTAATGACCATCATTTGAGAGGAATTGAATTTAAAGTAAAAAAGCAAGTTGTTCTCTGTATCTCTTTTAAAATGAATATTCATTCATGCAGATACCTATATAGTCATGGCTAAAACATTACTGCTCGTATACAGGTCGGACCTTTAAAAGACCAAAATCAAGAAAATAAAATTGCGCAAATAAACACTGACATTTATTTCGTAATTTTCTGTTCCATCACAGGAAAAATGTCAAATAACCTATTTTTGAATGATTTGCGACATTCATCCCTCATTTAATTGTATTTATGCCTAATATAAATATTCCCTTTATTTTATTTGTTCGCAAATTTTTTCATTGCCCGGGCAAAATGATGTTGAACTGTGGAGCAAATTTTAATAAAACTGGAATCATTTTATCCTTTTGTATTTCATTCATTCGAGTACACTAATTCGATTTTTTGTCACCATTCTAATTTACAAAATTCCATGCAATATAGATATCAAAACGTTTGAATTGGATTTGGTAGGGTTGGGGCGTTATATAGTGTGGCAGATGAACAGGGACAAGTTGTCGTAAGAGATTTATTGAATTTACTAAAAAATACTGGCGAATCAATGAATAATCTGTTTTATCTAACCCCCCTCTCTCTTTCTCTCGCATTTTCAGAAAGAATTTTTTACAATTTTAAACCGTAAAAACCAATTTTTTTCATAATTAAGAAAATATAGCGTTTTAATAAAATAAATACGGTATAGTTTTCTTGTTCCGCGGTTTGCATTATCATCCTTTTTAACCGAAAAAATGGATGAAAAACCTACATTTCCATTAACTCACAATCAGTCTGCTCTGGATCTGGCCTGTACCGACTAGAGCGGATGCGGATGTAGTTTTCCACTGATAGTGATAATGCTACTACTCTAGAGAGGAGGAGATATCGCTCGATCGTGTTTCTGCTCGAGAATACAGGAAAATCTCGATATTTTTTCACTTAAACCTTCACCGTGCCAACCTCCACTAGGACCAAGACCACCAAGAGATTTTTACTTTCCTCACTTCTTTCTAGAAGAAAATGCGTAGGATAAGGATTGCTTCCTGTCCCGAAAAAATTCAACTTTCTTATCGCAAAAAAGTAGGGAAAGAAACAGTAGCTGAAAGTATCCAGAAAAGTCTGAAAAGTGCCACAGGAAGTGATGTGGCACGGTATGTTATGCCATGGTTTTATCAGAAAATTGGCTGGCGCTACCACGGCCGTTCAAACTTCTCTTGGAAGGGATGGAATAGTAAAGGGTTTTTAAGTGAATATAACGGATTTGGAGTGAAATTACCACAATCCGTTATTTAACATAAACTGACGAAGTGCAAGTCCAGCTATATCAAGGAGGCCAAGGTGATCTAATTAAGCTTTAAAATTGATTGTGGGCACAAATATGGCATTTTGACATTATCGTTGTCCACATTACGACGACTAGAATTTCTTTTGTAAATTTAAAATCACGTTTTAAAGACATTTTGCGAATCCGTTAAAATCCTTTATTCTTCGATTGCGTTTCTATCACCTCTTCTGATTCCATTTTGAAATGAATGTTAAGTTTTGAAACTAAAGTAGTCAGATAAAAAGTACTATAACATATGCAGACGGATCCAAACCACGCGCTTTAATTTAGTTTCCTGAAAAAATCCTCATTTTTTTCTGTTTTTATTCATCCATGAAATCAGAGAAGTGATGCGTGTCATTTGCCAAGAACAAAAAAAAAACTAAAAAGAAAGAAGAAACTTCTTATCCTCCTCCGGCAAAAAAGAAAATATGTGAAGCATGTCTCCAGAAAATATTCATTCCTTTTTTCTTTGAAAAACCCGGCACGGGTCGAAACTAAAATCAGGGATGGTTAAAATGGGTTTTGGATTCAAAATATGGGTTTTTACGTAAATGGTATAAAGCTGGAAAATAATCAATTTTAAATCGATCGCACAAAAATAATTTGTACAAACCGGAATTATCTACCGAAATTTATTTTTTAATCAAAATTATAAAAACCAATTTGAACGTTTCATTTTTATATTCTTTCATAAATACCATCATTGATATCCCTGCTACCTCCTAAAAAATAAACTATTTCTTCATAATTTTTTTTCTTCTTGAAAATATGCGAATGGAATGTTTGCTGTGTACACTAAAAATATTTTCCGTGTATTTCCTCAAACCACTTGGTTTTGAAGAAGAAAATATCATTAGCAAGACCACAAGTAAGTTTCGGCTTCTCTTGAACAAACTCCCATTATCTTTCTTCCTTCTTCCTATTCCGAATGAGTGAAAATCTTGCTAAAAAACAGTTTCTTTTTGAAGTTGCGGATATATTTCCTCCAGAATTATTTTTATTACTTTCAGTTTCAGGTAAAGAAGTTTCTCTTGAGTGCCGAGTGGGCAGGCCAGGGTAAGAAGAAAAGTGAAAACTTTTCCCATTTTTCCTTTTATTACGGACAATAAGAAGTCCCAAAATAATAAGTATGGTACATGTAGTGTGTCACAGTTACAATTATAGTTAGAGAATTTACTATAAGTACTATTAATACTACAACAAAAATTTTCGCAAGTCACAATTGGAATTGGAACATGACTGGTGAATGCGATAAAAAAAATTTGAGAAAGTTTGATTCGAATTCAAACTTTTTTTGGGAGTAATTTTTGAGTGGAATAAAATAATTCTATTTTTGGGGACCAGAGCAGCAGCATTTCAAAGTGTCGCAATTACGATTATTCTGCTACGAACTCATAATGATTTCATGCATGTCCGTCCGTCTGTCTATGTTCGGCGTCATAATTGCTTTTCAATCGCTTTAGGACTTTTAATGCTTTTCAGATAAAATTTTTGTTTGGAAGTTTTATGTCGAATTATCTTCATCAAACTGAACTATCAAATGTTTCCACATAAAAAATTATAAATTCCGCATAATTCGCCAAATTAATGCCGCCATTCAAAATGCCATTTTTATCATTGAAAACTGCCACTTTGGCACAATTTCATTTAGGCAAATGTGTTTATATTTTTTGCATTTGCTCTGGTTTCCTTAAGAAAACCTAATTTGATTAAAGTAATAGTCCATTAAGTGCAAAAAAATATTTGCACGTTTTCCCAGATTACAAAATATTTTATGAACAACAACAACCGCCAAACCAACCCAAAAAAGGAATGACAATGCCAAGAAAGAGAAAGAAGCACGTAAGAGGCCGACCGATCTGGGTTCAGAGATATGCAAATTAACTTGCAAAACTTACGACTTTACGTAACCCAATAATAATAGCCTCTTACCTAACCTAAGCCAACTAATGTAACAATAAGGTCCATAGGTAGGGCAAATGGAGGTAAGGTGAAAAGATAGTAAAAGTATTTTGTAATTTGTTTGCCTTCTCCCTCTCTCCTTTTGGTTGACTTGACATGGCTTTGGCTTGACTCTGGGACAAAAAAAAACTTTTTTGCATATCAATTATCGCTGTCACTATCGCTATCGCTGAGGAAAAAATAAGAGGATCAGGCAAGGACCAAAAAATGGGGTTTTTGTTGGGTAATCTGGTCGCATTCAAAATGTCAGATGTCCGGTATTTGTTTTTAATTTATAAAATTTGACTCTACGAAATTACTTTACGAATTTCGTCACAAAGTTTGTCGGCGCCGTAATATTTTTTTGAAAACTTCATGATAATTATAATGTTCAAAAAGATTTCTATTAAAGACACGACCATTAAAACCCGACCATGAAGGCTACTGGTCGGAATTTTCTGGCGTGGGTAGATGAATGCGAAAGTTTTGAAGAATTTAGGCCACAGATTATCCTACATTGCACGTTCAACTCCATTAAACTTTTTGCGAGCTTTAGGTAGCACTTGGTTCTCATGTCATGAATAATTTTTGGCTGGTCGATCAGTTTCGCTGGTTTGGTCGCGTGTGTATGTATGTCCATATGATTTGCATATAGCGTACGCCTTAGGTATTTTTATTACCACTGCCACTGGCGCTACCGCTACTGCTACCCAAAATCCAGGAAATAGAGACGAAACAAAGAAGTTTTTGCCATAGCTTAGCCGCGAAACTAGAGTGAAAGCAGATGAAGGAAGACAAGCCAATGTAATAGCCCAACCGAGGCAAAAAGCGGTAATGAAGTCGAGTCCCACTTTTTATTCTGCGTAGAACAGAACATACTCAAATGCATTATGGCTTCATTAAGAGCATTTTCTCTTGTTAGTCATGCATGCATATGGACAGTGATAAAAAAAAATAGGGCTTAAGCTTATTTTCATTTCACGTCTTTTCTATCCTATCATTTCAATTCGCGTTGGAGTGGATTAGGTAGTGTTAAACCGTATTTGTTTAACTCACTTAATTTTTTAGTAGACTAAATTATTTTACTATAAATTAGCTTCATATTTAAGATAATACATCGCGTCTTACTTTTTTTCTTTTTTGGCGTAAAATTCCCCAACATGACCTGCGACGTAGACTATGTTGGACGTACCTGTATAAATAATGTAATTTTTTTTCGATTGGGCTACTTTTTAGCGCCAAAATAAATAAGCGTCAGTTTGATTGGCCAGAAAATTTCTTAACGGTTTAAAAAATTTATTAAATATTCTAACTACTTTTCGCTGAGGGTACATTTTTCTACTTTAGTTCATATTCTAGCCGTGAAGGAGACGTTTTTATGAGAACACGAAAAAAAAATTGATCTAACGTCTTCTAACGATCTCTTGGAACAAATCGAATTTCCGTACATAGACAGATTGCGTTGTGTGTATGTTCAGAAATAATTTTAACGTGAAATATGTAAATGCATATGTTTAAATATTTTTTTATGAAATTCTCTCGAAAATTTAAAAAGAAAACCGTTTTTACCAAAATGATGTAAACTGGTTTTATACTCTATTCATCTCTTCAGAGAAGTAAACCATACCACACGAATATTCATTTGCTTTTGCTTACGCTAAATCATCATTATCATCATCATCATCACCATCATCACTAATTCGGAGAGAAAGCACTCGAGCCAGTACTTCTGCTTATTCTCCAAACTTTCTCTTTTTTTTCCTCATGGCTTGACTTACTTTCGAACAAAACCAAAAAACTACGGTTGAGTTTGCAAATGATAGCGTAATATCGTATCAAGCCATACAGAACACAAAAGTTTAATTGACTCTCACTTCCTTCCTCTCCGATTCCGATGTAGATGTAATTGTAAAAGTAAAAGAAACTCTCGCCAAAAAAAAAAATCCCAATCCAATCGCAATCCTTGAGGATTAGTCAGGAGAATAAAAATAGACAAAGTAACACAAACAAACTTTCCACTCGTGGCGGACTATGGATTTGGATTTTGCTGTACAAATTGAATAGCAAATTAGAGCAGTGTGCTCTTTTCCAAACCAAACCAAACCAAGCCAGACCAGATTTAGATCGAGATCCAGATCGGGATCACAATCGCAATCACAATCGGTATGCCAAAAAAATTCCATGCTTATCTTCATTAAAACTATTTGCTTTTGTTCGACGTCGCATTTCAGATATTGCATGCTTTATTGGGTTTAATGAACTGTTTTACTTTAATGGTTTTAATTTGTCCGTCCGTCCGTCCGTGTTTTTAGAGCCAATGAACCTGCATTTGAGTCTGATAAAATAAAATCAAATAAAATTTAATTTTTTTCACTGTCTTCAGCTACGTCTCAGGAATTGCTTAACAGCATTTTATTGTAATTGTATGATTGTAGATTGCGATTTGCGATCCTATTTTATTCAATTTAATCTCCACATTATTGCACTATTGTACATATGGTTTGGTCTTGGTCGTGGTCCATAAATCTTTTTTTTCTTTTGGGGTGGGTATATATTGCACTGGACTTGGACTGGACTGGACTTGGTTTTAGTTGGTGTGGCACTTAAATGAGATGTTGGTGGAGCTCGGTTACGCCCTAATGTAAGCCCCGAAGAAATTAATGGACCACGTACGTACCTACTCCCATTCCGAAAGAAGGCTTAAGGAAAAGGAAGGAGTGGAATGGAACGCATTTTTTTGGCAATGCCAATGAATAAAATGAGTATTATCACAGACATAGATACTCACGGTACATATGTTCGCATTGCAATTGGGAATTTCATTGAAAGCTGTATGTTACAAACTGCAAGATTTCCAGTGTCAGAATAGCCCCGAGCATACGAGGAAGTGTCATCTGTAAACGCTTAAAATTTTTCATTTATAGACGAAATTCAGTTGGAACATTTCATTATGTTTTGTTTTCATTTCTAAAAAAATAGCGATATTTTCTGATGCTATGGCCTATTCTATCATTTTCATTCACAAAATCAATCAATGTAAGTAAAGTAAGTCCAATTGACAGATCACTACAGGGACCGCGGAACCGGGGGTACCCCTGAAAGGATGATGGACGCTTCGTAGTCAAATCCAGGCCAAAATTACCGTTGGCAACGTTTCATTTTCATTTGTCGAAAAAGTGTCCCCAATCAAACCCGAATATTTCAAAAGAGTCACATTACCCATTTATAAAACCACTACCATCGGATTCGCCGTAGTCTAGTAATCTATCTAAAAAAAACTTTTGTTTTCAGAAATGGGTAATGTGGCTCTTTTGAAATATTTTCATTTGGCCTGGCCATGACTACCCATTGTCTATACTACTTTGAAAATTAACATTAGCAGGATAGGGAGTATGCAATTTTTTTAGCATTATGGGTATACAAATGCATCCCCTGTTCTGCGGTCTCAATACAAGATAAGTTTGAGAGGACGTTTGAGAATTCCTTAATATGTATTTGAATTAAATTTTGGCAGGACTTTAGAACAGCTTGGTCTATTGTAATAGCGATGACGGCGGGTTCAAGTCAAATTTGCCCGAAAATACGAATATCCAAAATTAAATGATGGAAAGTCGGAATAGAAACTTTCTTTACAACGGAGATATATAATCAGTACATAGATTAACACATCGGGAATCCTGGTAAAATACATGCTTGCCGTAGATAATTGTTGCAAGAAGAAAATATGTACTGGAATTTATTCGGAAAGGTACGGATTTTTCTGAAATCCAATGGCAAATGGTCTTCGATTTCATTTCTCAAACGAAGCTTTTACAAAAGAAATAATTAAAATGTCGTCCTTGCCTTGCCTTGTCGCATAGAATTACTTTGGACGATTAACTAGTCAAAGCAATTTTTTATTTACTCTGCATCTACTTACATTAAAGATAATTTACATATTTCATTCGGTACTGAAGCCAAGAAAAAAAACTATTTATAAATGAAAGGGGATTATCTATCCATAGAAAAAATATATTTTTCACTTACTTGGTCACAACCATTATTTAAGAACAAATTCAAAAGGCTTTAATGAATGTTCGTCGCATCCTTTTTCTTCTTCAATTTTCGTGACTTTGTCTTGTCTTGTCTCACAATCAACTTTCACAATCAAGTCGTGTGCTTTTTTTTGTATTTGAAGTCAGTCGTCGAGTCGAATAAATACGCTTCACATTCTTTTCTGTATCACATCACATCAATTTCATGAAACTGATAAATGACAAGTGTCGTTGTCTCCGACAGGAATATATTACATTTGCTTACTTACTGGAACAGTAAAAGTAGCATAATTGATTGTCCAACAAAAAGAAATACAGACTTAGACGCCGTTTTTTTCCTTTCTTTGTTATTGCAAAATTGCAAAAATTTCCATAAAAATTGAATCAAGCGTAAAAGCTGAAAAGTCGAGTCGAGTTGTGTTTTTTCTATTGTGACGTTGAATTCCTTCAGTTCTAAAATAGCTTTATTTTGGCTGAAAAGAAAGAAAAAGACAAGTTCAAGGCGAACTCCTTTCCACAAATTTTTTCTTTTCTGTTTTCATCCGCTCCAATTTAAGTAGCGGAATGCTTAATACATTTGGATTGGATTTGGAAAAAGTGGGAGAAAAGAAGAAAAGGCTTCAGCCAAGCCAGCAAATTTTTTTCAAGTTCTTTCAGAGCACGTAACTACTGCAGTAAGTAAGTAATCCAAGTGAGACTATTATAGGGATTCGTTACGTACAATTTTTTTTTGTTTGTTACTTTACGTTATACTTACATAAGTACATACAACGCAAGAGTTGCTGCCGTTGGGAATATGAAGGAATGTTTTTTGGGTGTCCTTCTGGAGCGAGAGCCAGGCTAGGCCGCATATAGAATGTTTTTTTTTCATATGCACCAAAACGATAACCAAACCACGTCACATTTACACAATGGGATTCATGATATGAGCGTCGTGATCATGACTGTAACGTGACGTGACGTGACGAAGATGTAAAAAATATGTGCAGGATTTTTACCTGTTTTTTTAGAACTATTACGTTTTACGTTTTTCAATGGCCGTATTATTCCCAAAGGGACCAAAACCACAAGGTTTTTTCTTAATAACACTTACGGGATATTAGAGAAGATGGAAAAATGTTAAGAATTTTTTGGGGTTAATACTGAAAAAGCTTTATTTCACACAATCACAAAAAACATGCAACAATACACACATTCACACACTTAAAGCTTCACGTCAACACGATAGATTATGGAGTGATTTTTTGGAGAGAAAATCGGAAATTTTAATTTTGCAGATTCGTAAACTTTCTCTTTTTAAACTTGATTTTGGTGTCTAAATTGTAGTTCAATTTTCAGAAAATTTGATTTTTGAAGTGAATCGATATAGATTGCAGACTCAAAATTTTGAAATTTTTTCGGTCACTTACTTGAACGCCGTCGAAATTCAGTCAAAGTCAATTTTTTTTTTCTATCACTTTAATTTTGATTTTATGACGTCAAACCTCTCAACTTTTCGAACCTTTCCACTTTTACTTTGTTTTTTTCTTCCTTAATTCGATTAAAATTAGGGCGAAGCCCATACAAAAAGTTCATCAACCTTCTTGTTTCTCTCTGATGACTTTCACTTCTACTGCCCAAAAATAAAAATTGATCTTTCTCTCTCACACATTCAGTTCAAGTTAGTCAATTCTCACAACAACATGCTTTGCATTTAAAAGTGCAAAAAAAGCTTAATTTTCCTTTTTCATTCATTCGTCAAAAAATTAGTGTATTGTAAATTGTACCGCAGTAGTAGGAAGAAGATGAGTCAGCATCCCAAAAGCTTCAAACTCAAACTGAAGTCCGTTTCCTTTTGCTGTTGAGTGAAAGCT
>JAHZMX010004472.1:0-13031 GCA_027743895.1 Seira musarum
TTTATTATCCAAAAAAATGTTTTGAATTCTTGTCAGTGATGTGATTACATATTTATTAGCAAAGTAGCAATACTACATAAATGAGGTAATTTTTATAACCAGAGTCGGTTGAATGTCGGACTTTAAGAAGAAAAGCGGTTTAAGGATTGGCCACAATAAGGAATATCACAAAATGAAGACTGATTTAGGTTTGCACTTTGTGCAAATGAGCATTTACATCCTACGTTATGCTTTCCTTTTTCATGATTTCCATGCTCTTCTAACGTAGCTATTTCATAAATCCTTCACAAGGTTTCTATATTATTGCCAATTCATAATATATGGATGTAATACAATATTTATAAATCACATATTGTAATTCTATAACTTATTCAATGTAGTTTGACTTTTGTCCGTTTAAAGTCAAGGAAGATTGTGTACCTATTTTGTTCCAGAAAGATAATTGTTAATCAAACATGACCTACGTATATACACTTATATTGATGTAAAATTATGTTTTGTTTTGTTGATGATATTAAATGCATTAAATGCATTTCGATATTAAATATCGTTAATGTTAATATTGATCGATTTTGCCAAAGAAAAAATTAAGGGGCGAACCAGACATTCATTTCATAAAAATATGACGATTTTGCCATTTATTACTTTTATCCATTTTCTCTTCTCATAGATTCCTTTTTAAATCAATGACACTTATCATATACTTTCTTACTGCCTAACTTTATTTTCAAAATCATCGGTAAATAAACGCTTTTTCCTCTTTTTAATAGATTTTGCTTTAAAAATGCTATCTGATATTCGAAGGAATACCATAATATTTTCTACTTTAACGTTTCCATTTCTATCTCTGGTTCTATCTAATCTAGACCTACTGAAAAGTATAAAGTTACGATGATTCAATTTTAATAGAATTGAAATCCATACAACAAATCTAGCGTTACTAAAAAGCCATTACGTTCATCCATGAAAACAACTAACTTTTAGAAAAAATCATTTGCACTTGTTTCGTAGAAAAGAGTTTCAATCCATAAAAAATCCTACTTATTCATAACATAACATAATATTCAAAAAAGCACGCAAAACATTTAGATATCTTCAAGAACTATTCTATTTCCGAAGCGGAATCTGACAATGATCAGTGACAATTATTTACATTACACAAAGAAATCACAATCATGCACGTCACTGGCATGTCGCCATCTATTTTTAAAAACAATAGTAATTAGTTTAGTTTTTAACTCCTTTTAATCAATGCAATATAGAAAACACTGACTTTAATAGGACAAGAAAGAAACTACGATAATATATGTCAATTAAAATAGCTATTGTCTATGTACACATTATCATTCTGTATTTACAAGGTTTTACAAACGTGATCACGTTGTTCTCTGGAAAAGATGGAGATGGAATACAATACAACTAGACAGTGAAATATATACATTAGTGATATAACATTTTAATTCATATACGTATTTCATAATTAATAAGTAACACTTATTAAATTCAGTTTCTCTACCACAAAAATCATAATACAAGGAGAAAATACAAACAAAAAACGTTTCATAATATTCGTGATTCATATCCTTAAAAAATTGACTCAAACTTTCGTAATACCTATAACACCCTTGAAAAGAATATAAGGAGTTTAATTAATTCGTTGGTGTGCTCGACTATTGATGGTTTGCCTCAGAGCGCAAATCTTCTCCACAAAAAATTTCTCCAAGTTGTCCGCATGTCGATAGATATCCGTTGTGGAATCGTTAAAGTATCTGCAATTTTCGAAGATTTTTCCAACGTCGCCAACAAAGTCACGAAGGTGCTCGTATTGCCTATCTTCTACCCTATTTCCAACTGTTTGTAAATCTGGAGAAAAACAGAGTTTATTAAAATTCACGCCATTGAAGGATATTTATTTATTCATTGTCTAAAAGTAGTTTACAGGATAAAAAGTGGTAGTACAATTTATAGAACAGTTTATACTTACCCATTGGTTCCTTTATCACCGCATAGTAATTTGGAGCTTGCGATTTAGATACAGGTTTTCGGAACGGTATAGAAGACCGGTTTTGGAGGATTTCCTTCAACAAGCGATTAATGGATACGTAATCAGTCGCATCCAATTTCTTAGAATTGGGCAGGTTAATTTCCGACTCAGGCTCACATGTAGGACAACTATAATCTCCAATAGACTCCGACTCGCCTTGTAGAACTCCTACGCATCGTCCGTGAAACCAATCGTCACATTTATCGCATTGAATATAAAACCTGTATAATATATGAACAACAATTTGATGCATGCTATTAAATCCTCATTCAGCTTTAAATCACTGGTATTTTATTTTAGATGGTAAAAGTCGAAATTTTTTGAAGGACATACTGAGAGTCGTTGTACGGCTTTCTGCAGAAACAATAAAGCTTGTCATCTCTGCAGTCATCACAAATATACTCTGGCAAGTCTCGAGACATTTCCTCCGTTATTCCAATACACTCGCCGTGAAACCAGTTCTGACATTTGTCGCAGCCAACATAGAATCGGTCTTTGTCGTAAGGAGTCTTACAAATGCACCACAACTTTCTTTTCCGTCCTCCTCCACGGCCACGAGGTCCTTTTTTATGATGAGATTGAGATACGTGGGGAACACTCGAACTTTCTGATACACTACTACCCCTGCTGTTCGTCCCTTCTACGTTCTCAGACTTACGTTTCTATTAAATGGTAGGAGATTTTTGATTTAGAATTAGACTAGAAAACATAAAGAAATACAAGAAAATGTTACTAATTAACTTTTTACCTTCGCTCCAGACATTTGTTGCAATGCAATGGTCTTCTCCACCTCGTTCTCCACACTTCTGGCTTTAGCCATTTCAATTGCACGTGCTTTCTCTATTTTTTCTTGAACTTCCCTTTGAGCTTCCATTCGCATTTGGGTGGCAGCTTGCTTCTTTTTCTCCATTATATCTTCTTTGAGAGCATTCCTCCGGTCAGCGAGAATCTGTTGCTGTCCGGTACTCAAAGGTCGCATCAATTCCGCAGCAGCATCGTTATTCCAGCTATTATTCATTGGTGGAGACGAGAACATAGGGCCGGGACAAGAGGCAGTGAATATATGAGGAGGGCTATCGATATTGTTCGGACGAATTGGTGACTTTCTTGACTGAGATTTTCTTGCTACAACAACTGGAGCTGGTTGCGGGCCTACACTGTTGTTCACAGCAATCGTAGAAAAACCGGATGGCTTGGGGAGATTCGGTGGAGGGGATAGAACTTTCGCAGGCGATACCATAGAAGGAAGTGGTGGAGATCGAGCGAGAACGGGAGAAGTTAATGCGGAAGAATGAGATACCGGTGTAGTTGGACCAGACCTTAATGTTTCAATTGGGCTGGCATGTAGGGCCGTATTTGAGAGATGCTGTTGGGGAATGGTCGCACCAGGGCTTTGAGAAACTTCCTGTGCGCCATTATCATTTTGACCCAATGGAGGTTGAACCTCTGGCCCTTTTGCGGTAACATCTTTTTGTTGCTGCTGTTGCAGTTGCTCTAATTGTTTCTGAATTTGAGCTTGGAGCTGCATCATCTGATTCGGGGTAAGGTCACTTGGATTAACTCCTTGAATAACCACCTTTGGACCTTGCGGAGTTTGAAAAATTTGGGCAACGATTTTTCCAGGAGTCGTCTTAGTTTTAGCAGGAGTAGAAGCAGGAGTTGGTGCAACGAGATTTGGGACCATAGGAGGATTTTGAACTGCGACCTGGGCCGAAGTATTTGCTTGCGATTTGTCCGCAGGATTAGGAAGTGCGGGGTTTGGAGCCTGTGTTGCTGCACAAATGGCTTCGGAGGAAGTATTTGCTGGAGGCACATCATCTTGAACTTGTGGAGGCTCACTTTTCTTGGCAGTAACAACTACTGTGGAATTCGGTACAGGAAGCGCTGCTGCAACATTTCGAGGATCTATCGTTTGATTTATAACTTCCGGGTTAGGATTATTAGAGATCTGTGGAGATGTGGTTGAAATTGGTGGTGGTGCAGACTTGACTGCGACAACTTGGGAAGCCTGCAACGGCGACACAGTCTTATTGCTGACGACCACTGAATTGCTTGGAGACGATTTCTGAGCCAATACAACTGGATTTGGAGCGGTAATTGTAGGGGTTGACGTGATAACCGATGGTTTCTGTGAAGGTATGGAAGGACGTGAAGCAGGAGACGACGCCGTTCTCAAAATGGTCACTGGTGCATTCGTCCCACGAATAACTGTCGGACTCCCAACACGTATTACTCCTGATTGCTTGCTTACGAGTGGAGAAGGCGGCGGCGCTGGCGATGATGGAATATTATTCACAATCACTGTGGAAGCCACGCTTGAGCCTGGCGAAGCGGAAACTACTTGCACAGTTCCTTTCGCGGTCGCCTGTTGTTGCTGCTGCTGAGCTTTTACCTTGGAAGGACTCACAATCGAAATTGGCAATCCAGGAGACTTCGTAATTGTTGTATTGGGGCTTTGCTGATGAATTTGTGGCTGTGACATGGACGTCAAAGTGTTTACATTCGTTGACGACGGATCAGACGAAGTCGAAGAACTGACAATTAGTGTCTGAGGCTGGGATTGCTGAGGAGTTGCGTGGTCATTTCCAACTGAGGATGGCGGAGCATTCACAACTTTAGGCGTCGAAGAGGAAGCTGACGAAACGGAGGTAGTAGTCTGAGAAACTGGCATCTGAATAGCAGTAATTTGGTTATTGTCTAAACGGACCAAAGTCTTGTTCCCGCTAAGTAATTGTGTCAACTGATTTTGTGCATTGGCAGAAATCTGTAAAACATTTCCAGATTTGGAAATAATTGCAGGCGAGTTTGATGTAGAAACCACGGGGGAGTTGACCACTTTCTTTACAATCACTGTCTGTCCTCCTAATGTATTTTGATCGGACGACATTACAAACTGCACTTGTTGTTGTGGCTGCTGAATTATTGTTTGTTGGGCTGTTTGGGGGATTATAAAACGTTGACCCCCAGGGCCCTGTACAATTTGAACTGTTGGTCGTGGTTGGAGCTGAGCAGCAACGGCTTGAATAATTTGTTGTCCTCTAACTTGCTTTTGCTGAGGAGGCAACTGAATGAGTTTGTTGTTCACCAATATTTTTCTCCCTCCAACTCCGCCAGCGAGTTGTAATTCATTAAACTGACTTGGCGATAAGTAGATAGTTCTTCCATCTGACGACAATAATTGTTTTGTAGCCGTTGGTGGTGTTGCAACCGTGGGAGTATTCGCAGTCACTTTAGATGTGGGTAGTACCGTTGTAGGGGTTGTCGTCACTGGCGCAGGAACTACAGACGTCGTTTGCTGGGATTGTGGTGTTGATGTAGACGTCGGCGGAGTTGAAATTTCGACTGACGAAGATGTGCTTGCCACAATGGAAGGTGTTGTGTTTCTTTGCTGAGAATTTGCTCCGTTCTGAAAAGTATTTCCGTTTTGTTGCTGCTGCAATTGTTGAGGCACCGTGGATTGGGGTAGCTGTGCAGATGCAGGAGTTCCATTTTTTGGATTTGCAGTGGTATTCTTTACATGACTATCCCTCTTTGAAAGATGGGCTTGTAGCTGCATTAGTTGACTTTGAGTAAGATTGTTTGGATTAACCCCTTGAAAAACCACCTTTGGACCTTGTGACGTTTGAAAAATACTTCCCGATTTGGAAATAATTGCAGGGGAAGAAGTTGCACTAGAAGCAACAGCGGTGGATGAGGCACTAACAACTTTTTTTACAATTACTGCTTGGCCTCCTCCAGGTGCATTAGGATCTGATGACATGACGATTTGCACTTGTTGCTGTTGCTGCGGTTGCTGAACAACGGATTGCTGAGATGTCTGCGGAATAATAAATCTTTGACCCCCAGGTCCCTGCAAAATTTGAACTGTGGGTCGGGGTTGGAGCTGTGCAGCAATTGTTTGAAGAATGTGTTGTCCACTCACTGGATTTGACTGTGGAGGCAACTGGATGAGTTTGTTGTTTACTAATATTTTCCTCCCCCCTACTCCACCTGTGAGCTGTAATTCATTAAACTGGCTCGGTGATAAGTAGATGGTTTTTCCATCTGAAGAGAGTAACTGTTTATTGGCTGGAGATGATACAACGGTGGGCATAGTTGTTCCCACTTTGGGCGCAGTTAGTCCTGTAGTGGAAGTCGTGGGCACTGGTGTATTTTGCTGAGGCGTAGATATGGAAACAGCAGGTGGGGTCACGGTTGCAACAGCGGAAGAAGTTGGTGCAATGTTCCTTGGCTGAGCATTCGGTCCATTCTGTAAAGCTTTGCCGTTACTTTGTTGCTGCATTTGCTGCTGAAACTGTTGAGATGCAGTTGGCTGGGACGGAGGTGTAGGTGTTTGCGTTCCATTTTTAGGATTTCCGTTATTCTTTGCATGACTATCCCTCTTTGAGAGATGAACCGCTCGTTGCATCTTCATTTCGGTTTCAATTGTTTCTCGCATTCTTTCGGCTGTTTTTACTGCAGATACACATCTTCCGTCAACTTGAATTTGTCCTTGGTTGGCTCGATTAATGACTTGTTCGATAGTTTTATCATATGAATTCTGTAGTGATTCGGAAGATGCAGTTGGTGTCGTCGTCTCCGGTGTAGCATTTTGATGTTGATTATGATGATGCGCTGCCGCGGGATACGTTTTCTTTTCAGTAGGATGATGGGAAGGATCAAACTTTTCCGGTTGTTTTATCATGATTCCACTCTTTGTACGAGTAGATGCGGATGGTGTGGCGCCGCCTTCCAATCTTCGATCGTGCTTTCTGTCTATTCTATCTCCATAAAACCGAATCTCCCACAACTCGAGTCTTTCTTCATCCACCCAGTCTTCAGAAACGACAGGTTCTGTTTTATCAGGAGACTCTGCTCGCTTCCGCTTTCGAAGGCCGATACGAGACGGAGTTATTTCTGAAAAATACAATTGAAATTATCAAAAGTTTCAGGGAATTCACGCAATTAATATAATAAAATAGCTACATAACATAAAATACACGAAACATCAAGTCAAATAATTGATCCCGTAGTCCAAATCAATCAGAAGATGGAAAACTAAATAATTTCATGCAAATATCATCAAATGAAACAAGGAACCGAAAAACTTTTTGATTGTACAGAAATCATAATTGAAATCAAATCAAATCATAATTGAATTTTCTTACTTAGCTGTCAGTCAAAAAAGCTATAAATTATAAATTAAATCATTTCGAAAATGCATTTAAATTACAAATGTAAAAAGCACAATAAATGATCGCATTAATCTAGAATCATTTGAATGTGATTGATTTCTAACCTGAACTTTCCCTCATTTTTGCTTGGGGGAAGGAGGACACAAAGAAACAAACAATACATGTTTTATAACAATACTGCATAATGCATTTTTGTCTTTGTCTACTTCAACTTTCATCAACAACGCAGTCATCATAACGCGTCACTTCAAAAACCATGTCGCATCACAAAAGATGACCAATCAAATGGATGATATAACAGACATGGCAAATAGATAATTAAGACAAACCGGGACGAATTCGAGTTTTCACTGATCGAAAGCTCCACGTCGAAATTGATTGAACATAGTATGTAAGTTATGTAAGTAAATATAAATGCAAAAAATAGAATGCCTTAACTTACCACGTATGGTTTTCGGAGCGTCAATGGGTACAACCATCATCTTTCTGAGATACTGAACCCGTTCCATAAATCGGCCAACAATGCGATGGTTGAGTATTTCAGTTGTTATGATTTCTGTGTCCGTATGCACTTGATGTTTTCCTTCAGTATTTGGTATTTTAGCCTGAAATTATAAGAAAGGGATCGGATTAGATTTACATAATTTAATTAATTTGCACATTCCAAGTTTCCAAGCGCAGTTTTATACTTAGATACGATTTTCTTCTACTTACCACAATGTCATCCCATTTGATAGACGCATACAAAATCTTAAGTTGCATCGCGGCAGCAGCTAGGGTATTTGCATGTGTTGTTCTAAACTGCCAGGAGGTTCTAAATACTGGCCTTCCACAGGGATAAGGCCATCCCCACCCTCCTGGTTTTTGATTTGGGAAGAATCCCGCGGGAGTAAATGTCCTCCCAGCAGTTCTGCCCAATTTTTTTAACTCGAATTGAGGAAGAACGAGAATACTTGGCTTCTTCGAAGTCGCGTACCGAAAGCTTGACGTTTGCGGATACTTGACAGGAGGAGACTTTTTCTTTTTGTTTTGCTGGGAACCTGGGCTAGCCGCTGAAGTTGAAAGTGCGGAAGAAGCTGTATTATTCGCCGTTAGAGGAGTGAGAGTCAAACAATCAGGTAGTTTCTTCATGTACAACTTCCTGTTTGTTTCTTCCACTGTATATACTCTCCTTTCTTCGATTTCCTTGTATACTTTAAAATATCGTTCACGCTCTATTTCCTTTGTCTTCTCATTTTTAATTCGTGTTGTTTCCTGAAGGCAAAATTTGAGTCGACACATTGGGCTGTAACAAATCTTTTCATACAGCCGCTCTCGATTTTTCCCTTTAATCTTCATAAATTTTAACGCTTCTTTTCTACACTCAGAGGAATAACAGCCGAAGGCATAAGCGCCTCCAAGGGTAAGTCGGGAGTCAATTACTTCCTCATCTGGATATTGATCTTCTTCTTCTTTCAAACGCTTTTCTTCTTCAAGAAATTGGACGATTCCGGTTTTCGCTTTGCTCACCATGTCTTCCCCATATTGGGCTTTAAGTTGTTTGTCTTCGTAAGACGCAAGCGTCAAGCGTCTGTGAAGAAGGCTATCCAAGTAGTCACACCTACGAGCCACTTTTGGGTAGAGAAGACGATGCGCAGATGCCAATCCTGAGGAGACGTTGATAACCTTAGTCTTAATACAGTTGGTTTTATCATCAGGTAAGTCGGTTTCCGTATTTGACTCTCCGTTCAATTCTAGCGACTTGGGGGCGGGAGGCATTGGTATTGCTGCTGGGTCTTTGGTTGGTGACGTCAGTTCTTTTGATTCGTCTACTTCCATGGGTTCCTCTTTGGTTAATTTGTCCGATAAAACGGCAGAATCAGATGGTGGCTGACCTTCATTGTTAATTTCAGAATTTTGGGGGCCCTCCGTACTCTCAACATCTGGATCTTGTTTCACAGCATTTGCTTTATCATCATCCAAATCATTTTCAATTTTTACGACATCACTGTTTACTTCAGTCGACTTTCCTGAAGGAGAGGGAGAGGACGTTGAATTTGGGGCACTATCTGGAGCAGGAGACGAAGGTTTAGCTGGAGTTATGCCCGGAGCAGAACAACATTCAACTTCCATTGGAGTGTTGTTTGACACATCAGACTTCGACTCCACTTGAGCGTTATCCGTCACAGATGATTCTGCTTCCGCTGGAGCATCATTATCCGCCATGGAAGATTCAGCTTCTACTTCAACTGAAGCATTGTCTGGCACAGCGGGTTCAACTTGTGCTGGAACGCTCTCCGACACGGAAGATTCAGCTTCAGCTGGAAGACTGCCTGGAACAGAAGATTCTGTTTCTGCTGGAACGTTGTCTGATAAAGAAGATGAAACTGCGGCTGTGGTCGAGTTTTCTTGTAACGACGGTGCATTGACAGCCGTTTCACCTCCAGTACATACCGCGGTACTTTGGGAACTGGCGTTGCTGGTCGACGAGTTTCGCTTCGCCATTAGTTTATTATATACACCAGGATCAATCAGCATGGTCTTCACTTTTCCAGTCTCATTCTTAACTTGAATTACGTGTTTATGGGGTCCTGCAAGCAATCCCATTTTCCTGCAATCTTGTGATTTGCACTGTCTGGGGTTGCTCAGCCATAGCCAGCCCCATCTTCCATGCAACCGGTACTCTTCCCCCTTTTGCTTGTAAACCTGATGACGGATGGGTAAAGTATACTTGATAAACTGGGGGACAGACTTCAGTCGTTCTTCTTCGTCATCTTTGTCCTTCTTTTCTCTTTTTTCTATCTTCTTTTTTTCTTCTCTTTCAAGCGTAGTCATACGGATAAAGCGAACGTGACCGGAACTTTCACCCCACACGGGATTGTAAACAGCAGTTCCGAATACAAGCCGAGATCATTATCATTGCTTTCGAAAAATCTAGAGCACAGGAGCCAGTTTGTACAGCAGTTATCCACGACTTACGAAGCATGGGCCAGTTAACATGCATCAACGTTGTGGGTAAAGCAGATTCCATATGTGAGAGTGCTCCTTTCAAGGCAGATATTTGAGTTGATCTAGGACAGCCACCCATGTCTTTGATTCCGTATTTGCATTCTGACGCTGGAGTCAAAGAGAACTTGTGTGACATGTGCCGCTTCCTGTCTCGTTCTTCATTGTGCTTCGTTTTACTAAGGGCGACCGGATCTGATGTGTAATGGTTCACGTATGATCGAAACAGTCCTTCCTGTCCAAGTTTGAAAAGACCAGAGGATTTTAACCTTGTCATTCTCTCCGCTCCATCAATCTCTTCCTTGCCACTTTCTACTTCCAAATACGTTTTGCGTCTATGACTATTCTGGAGACGAGTCACTTCTTCAGTTACTTCCATTTGTCGGTAGAGTTCCTCTTCTATCTGCTTTATGTTCGCCACCAAAGTTTCTTCGTAATTTTCGCCGTC
The DNA here is from genome assembly GCA_027743895.1 of Seira musarum. Taxonomy (NCBI): domain Eukaryota; kingdom Metazoa; phylum Arthropoda; class Collembola; order Entomobryomorpha; family Entomobryidae; genus Seira; species Seira musarum. The sequence continues at coordinate 10,652 of JAHZMX010004472.1, forward strand.
AAGTTTAGTTAACAATTCTTCAACTTGCCCCCTGGTAGAATAGTACCAAACCTCCGAGCCATCCTCGCTTTCCCTTTAAATAATAATAACAATGATATTTAAAGTGTCAATTGAAAATCATCATCAATTCTATTTGAAACAAGATTTTAGACATACACTAAAAGTCGTCGAACTAGGAACCAATACTTTCTGCCATATCGATCATGACCAAGTCTTTCGTGTCGGATTAAAAGCCCATTTTTCTCTACCTCTGAAGTGCAATCACTAACTCCAGGTACCTTTGTACAAACAGAAAATTAGCATTACAGAATTTTCTTTTCGAAATACGTATGCCATTTTGGTTAATGTATATATAAATATACCTGGTGCTTCATACACACTGCACATTTCCAGTCCTCAGGTGGATCATCATAATCCTTCAATGGAGGGCTAATGCACTCTAAATGATATACTGCTGGACAATGATCGCAGCAAATCAGTTCACCCAGGCGATTGCATACTCTGCAGTGATCTTCATGCGAAATGTTTCCGTCTCCAACAAGTTTCTCTCTAACAACATTCGTTGTTAGAAATTGATCGACCAGCCAGCCCAAAACCTTAATTCGGATTCCTGGTCCACAGAAAGGATACTCAACCGAAACGAATTCGTCGTATACATCCTTCCAAGAAGGATCACTTTCGAGATAAGCACGAAGAGCTCTACCGCCTTAACTACATGTTCGCGTGAAAGAAGTAAATCGTCAGAGGAGTTGGGCAACTCCAACTTTGGAAGTTCAGGCACTTTTTCCGTGTCCAGCCAAATAGGGACAGGAGGGCTGGGAATGCGAGAGGACGAAGTGACCCGGGAGGAACTGACTGAGTAATCCGAGTCACTTTCTGCATTGTCTTTGTCGTCGGCTGAAGATATACTGGCGGCATCTGACTCCTGCTCTGATTCCACCAATTCATCTTCATCTGGATCAGATTCATTCTGGTCAGAGTCGAAATCTGAGCCATAATGGTACTCATAGTCATGACGTGACGTGTAAGTGGAGCGGCGACCTCCCGTTGAAACAGCACCTCTTCTTCCACCCCCTGATGAAGCAGTACTGCCTCCAGTACTTCTCCTCCCATCTACTCTCACCGCGATGCATTCAGGTTTTGTGTGACTTCCATTCCCACCTCTCCCTGGCATGGAATTTCTTCCTGGAGGTCTTCCTCTCCCTCGTCGACCTCTTCCCGAACTCGGAGTCGTTCCATTTGTGTTCCTGCTTGAAACCGGGGTATCACCCCCTCCACCCCTAGTACTTGAATAATATGTCGGTTTTTTATAAGGATTGCTCGTCGGTGTAGCAGGGGTTCCTGCTGTTGACGATGGGATGGACGAGCGAGTGGTTCTCCTAGGACGATCCATCACACCATTCTCGCTCATACCTGCAAGCAGATAAGCAAATGACCATTCTCATTAGATTCGTCAACCGAAATCAAAACGATTCACTAAAGATTGACATTCCAAGATGAAACATTCATTCCAACACCATTAAAATAGATATGCATATATCAGAAAGCTGTGAATTTTCAGCTGTGACATTAATACGAATTCTCCAAGATCGACTCACAAACACTTCATGATTTTATAGATTCAGAGGTAGGTTCCTTCCTCATATTTTCAACAGATGTGAAATTATGTGATTTCATGAAAAAGATAACATTGGATAATACTTGCAATAATGTGGTTACGGACGGGCGGGCTTTTTAATCAGCTGTTTAGTAGTTGTTTACTAATTTCCAATGTCACAAGAAAATATTGTCATTTCACGATTCACCACTCTGCATATATCTTCATCTTTTACTTTGTTGTTGTTGTAAACAAATCTTACGTAATTCATCACGGAGCGACCATGTTCACACACCCGTTTTGAGCACTTATTTAAAAACAGTTCACTTCTCTACTTTTAGTTATCCTTATTTTACAGATCGTCAGCATATCATTAATATTTCGGCTAACAGGGTTCAGGTTCTTGTCATTTTTGAGCTACAGGTAATTATAATTATGATTATTGCAGACCTTATATTAAGCTTACTTTCATCAGATTCTCCTGTCCATTATTAATGGATCAAAGGCATCCAACCAACATAATTCCATAAAAATTCAGACTTTCATGATGACGATGACGACAAGTGTTCCGATTTTTTTTAGTTCATCCACTTCCTGTTTTTCTATCAGTATATATTTTTTTGTCTTGTCCACAAGTTTTTTCTCCAGAGAGAACGTTCCGATAAAAAAACTAGAAACAATTTTGAAAGATGTTCTTCAAGTCTTTGTGCTTGCTCGCTCACATCACATCAAAAACCACTTATAAATGTTCGTCCTTTTAATGAAGATAATGTATTATAATGT
>JAHZMX010004474.1:0-20684 GCA_027743895.1 Seira musarum
GGTGCAAAAATGAAAAAAAAATAGGTTTGTACTAGACGGTCAAGAGGGCCCCTGGCCCGTTGGGCCCTGGAGACGAGTCTCCAGGTAAAACCATTGACGCTAGGCCCCTGCGTCTGGACCAGTTTGTTCTAGCTCTGTCAAGTGAAACTCGATAGCATAAACGTCTTGGCCACGTGAACAAAGCATTTGTGAAAGCCACAGCTGAAGAAAAGGCCGAGTATGGCCTGGATAATATGAGATTTGAAGAAGAGCCATGCGATATCTGCATTAAAGCGAAATCGACAGCCTTGCCCTATGGATCAACTAAAAAGATGAATAACTATAAAGCGGGAGAATGCTTGCATGCAGATTTAATGCATGCTAATACCACATCCACCATTTATTTTTCACGATAACAAAATTTGAATGTCTTTCTAACATTGGAGTACATTTCCAATTAGATAGGAAAACTGTTCTTAGTATAATAGTCAGTCGCTGAACCGGATAAAGCACTACTGTGTATTTACGATTTATAATTTCCAAGTATATTCATAAAATAAACTCTAGCTTCTGGCAGCTTCGAGAATATCAGACGACACTAAAAATGACATTGATAGTTGTTTGTGTGCTACGGTTTATGTTAGTGAAACCTCCAGATCACTTGAAATTCGTACAAAACAACATTTGAAATCCGAATCGGCGATCACTAACCACTTGAGCAACAATCCAGACCATACAATCAACCTAGACTCAGCAAGTCTGATAGAAAATGAATCACGGAAATTTCATCGGAAATTTAAAGAACATCTCTGGATTCTTAAACTGCATGACAATATGAACCTTAACACAGAAATTGCTGTTTCGCTAATATGGGACGCGCTTCTGTTGCCATTGCTAAAATAGAAGAATATGACAAACTATTTCTTGTGCAATTTTTTAAATGAAATTCTTTGGTTTGATATTTTGGTTTCAAATAAGTGCTGAGATTAACGTCGATCTTTCCTTTGTGTTTTTTCCTGACGAAGGTTACAGATGATAACTGAAAGCTCGAATGATCTTAGAATAAAGTTATTATTCACTACAATCATGAGTTCCGTTCAATTTAATCCTATTGATGGTTGTACCATTTAGTGACGTTTGGTTATACTCGGCTGGTTAATCCAGATTGCATTACTGTATCCACTGACTACTTTTATCTGATGCGACGAGAATAGAATCCCAAAACTCATATAAACCATCGCCTATAACGGATTAAATACCGCAGTAATGAAGATAAAAAAATGTTTTGTTGGAATGAACTTCACCTCAAACAATGATAAAGATATAGCAAATACATGATTGTTTTCAACCCAAAGCTTCTTAAGAAATCCAAACTTGTCGTCTATTAATGTTTCCCTAGAAGAAAAGAATGGGATTCAATTTGTCAGGTTGATAAACTCTAATTTTGTACACTGTTATGAACTTATTAACCACAAGGATGCGACAGCAATTGCAGCAGTGATTTAAGAAAAACAAGCAAGCATATGAAGCAAATATAACAGGTTCTTCGTTGGGCATGTTTAGAAGTCACGTTTACAAAGCAAACACTGGGGAATCACGACCACCTTGTGCTTCCCTTTCCAACTGACTCATCGGTCATTCCAAGGCCGTTTATTGGTACGCTTCTCCGCTCTCTCTTGCCGCTTTGTGGTGCCGTTTATGCTCACCTTCCATATCACACGATTTTTTTAAAATTGGGGACTTTGTTGCCAGGCTTAGACATAAATTTTTTTGTCACATCAGCTCTCATCTCACAAAGACGTGTGAGAAAGCGGAACCTACTTTATTCTCACAGTCTTCCACTCCCGCAACCTTCCTCCACATTTTAACTCATCACCATTTTGTTGTGTTTCTGTACTTTCAGTTTTTCCTGCCCCTGACGTGATCTTTGGTGATCGTTTTTTAGTCACGTCGTTGCAAGCCATGAGGATTAACATTTGTAATATTTGTAAGTAAGTTGATCGTCATAAATGATTTTATCAGCTAATTTCATGTTCTTACACTGGACATGAATTATACAATAATGGAACTTCATTTAAAGCTTAAAATTCACTTGGCCAAGAGGAATTTCTTGGAATATTTTCTCAGCTTTGCCTTTTTCAAACAATAGAATTTGTTTCTTCAACGAACAAAATTTATTTCTTCTTGAGTTACGATATTTTTTTCGAAATGTTTTCAGCAAAGCTCTTTACTTCTGTTTTAAATAAGAAGAGGAAGAGACTCAATATTTGCAGTATGTATCCGCTGGAAAGGCAATGCAAGAAAAAGGTCCACACAATATCGTAATCTTCGTGAAAAAAAAATTCCAATAAAAATTCCGATGTTTTTTTCCTTCTTGCGACTTTGGTCTTGAACGGTGCATGTGCAGAGCCCATGAGTAAAATACTGACTAGTTTCTTGACAGCAAATTGCACGTCCTTACATTGGACATGGATTCAAATTTGTTGCCATAAACTTACAAACGGTGTTTGGCTATAACTGCATCTGTTTGCGCAACGATGAAAAACTCGTCAAAGTACGCCTTGTGACGCCTGCCATGAGGAAAATCAGCGTGTGACAATTAAAAGCAAACTACTGAATCAGTAAAATCTCAGTATTTCGCACAGGTCCTATAAAATCTTATGTTTCCAAGTGGAAATTACGCAATAATTAAATCGATTGAAGTAATACATTTTACCTCATTCGAAGGGTGTTGTTTATGGTACAACGATTCAAACTGAAACTGCAAGAAGTATTATTTGTTTATCCAAATTTTTGCAATGTTCTTCAAACATTAGTAGAAGTAGTGCATCTGATTAAGGCTGAAAATTTCATTGATTTTTTATAGGGAATTATTAAACGAATTATGCTCTACAATATATAAGAATGTGAATGAAGAAATAATCATAAATGTATTTCTATTCTTTTATTAAGGTTTTCATGAACTCTAAGACGGGCCTGGTAGCAGAGGGTTTAGTAAATTTTAGGGGTAGGAAGTAATTTCCTTATGTTCTCCAAAAGCCGGATAAACACACACAAAATAACTAATAGAGCTGCAGGTAAAATTTGGATTAGATAAGCGAATTGTAAAATTGGCTTGAAGAAAATGATCCAAATGAAGAATCGTGGGAGTTGTCAGGTTGATATTCGTTTTGGATAATGAGATGAAGTAAATTTCATGCACGAAAATGATGCAGATGAGAAAGCTCGTCAAATGTTTCTGCAAATGAAATTCTACTTTCCACGGAAAAGTTATTTCTTGAGTTTGTTTTACATCACTTGAAATACGATTATGCAACAAAAAAGTAACTTCAGCTCATTTTTGCGTACAATTGATTCTTGATGGTTAGTAAAAACCCAAATACCCTGTGACAGAATCTACATTGATCTCGAGGATATAAACGTTGAAAATCAGCCGAATGTGTACTCGACTAGCAGCTTAATGTATAGACAAGACTTGTCGCAAGAACATCCCAAAGAGTCCTGAAGAGCCCAAAATTAATCTGAGGCCGTGAACACGGAAATCAACCAATAGAGAAATTGATCAGCAATACATTTTAAAATAGCTCAAGCATAATTATTTTTGCTAAAAGTAGCGTCTAATTTCCGTACTTGATGTTTCCTTGTAAAGAACGATCTCCAAGCCAAGTTTTTGAACCAAGTCTGACTTCAAAGTTCTTTCTACGGGTCCAAGGATGTGAAACAGACGACAAAATAAACAAGACCTCACATAATTTCTATGCAGATACATAAATTTAATTCATCGCTAATTCATTTTCGACTAGGTTTTTTCACAGATAAGAATTAATTCAAATTATCTGTGACGGAATCTACATTGATTCCGGGAATACAAATATTGATAATAAGCCAAATGTGAATTCGTGTACCAGCTTAACGTGTAATAGAATACAGCAAAGGTCATCCTGAAAGATTTTCAAGAGCACAATATTCTTAACAAGCCTTTCTTAAAAATACGCCAACAAATATTTCAGGCGCTGATTGGAGAATTTTGTTTAACCGTATCATATATATCCAAGTTGATAACTGTTAAAATGTAAATCATACTCCATAAATCATGAAGTGAAGTCATCAGTCACACACACGCCTGCTTGTGTCCAGCATCCGTTAACTTACAAATATTCGGTTTGCCCATTTATACCTCGTAGTACAAAGTCTTTCTCAAAGTTTCTAACGGTCAAGTTGTTCATCTTGGTGCGTAAATATATTTACATTAGTAACTCTAGCAGTGATATTGAAAATCAAATTGGGTCACTCTCGACTAAACAGGTGCCAAAGAGAAATGCTTGTATGTGATTGAGCTCGAAAAACTGATGCTTCTTCGACATGCTCAACAATTATTTGCAATGTTGTAACCGGTGGTGAACACTTAAACCCAATATGCTTCTGTAATATCCTTTAACTTACTTACGCCAGCAAATTATTTTCTGGAGACGTATTCAACGAAGACCTTCGGTATTCGATGTGACAAGACCAAAAACGCTGTTAGCCATCTAGTACTAACTATTCAACGGTTCAATTTAACCAAATTTTGGGAAGAAATTTTGTGGATAGTGGTAGTACAGTTTATTAAAAAATACTGAAAGAATTTATCTGCATGGAGCATACAGCTACAAAATTTAATCAACGTCCAGACCTGATCAAAGCTGAGTTTACAAAATTCCAACAAAGATTCAATACCACTTTTGAAACACTTTAAAATTATAGAATGAATCTCAAGAAGGCACAACAAAAATAGTCATGACTAACTACCTTATCAGTTACATTACAGCGCAATTTGTATCTGCCGTTTTCATTATTATGCAAGGTTCGTGAGACTGGAAAGACGGAAAATTTTTTTTCAATTGTTGTATGACTTTTTACAACTCCAACTTCCATTTGGCGACAATTGCAAGCTAAAGCAAATTGTTCCCAAAGTCTGTTTTATGTTAGATAACTATAAGATATGTTGTGTGTCTCACTCACTCGCACCAATTCCAGTAGCATTACCTCTACATCATTATCATCATCATCATCATCCTCCTCATCATCAGCGCAACCACAACAATGTAATAGAATAGTTATATAGTACTAGAAACATAGTAATAGTAATTGAATATAAAACCCATTGTATGGTTGTCTGGGTATGTCTGTCGTAATAAACAACTCCATTTGGCTTGCTTGTACTCTGGAATCTTCTGTGCTCCATCTTATTTTGCCCCAGATTGGCATCATATTATTATTCATAGTAACACCATCATGCTATGAGGAGCATACTACAGATAGTATACATGGATTTTCAGTTTCCAAATATTGATGAAAGCCAAAATGAGACATGCTCAACACGATTCCACGGAATAAGAAACACAAAGACGATTGTGTTTATGGCACAGATGTTCAAACAATAACGCAAAGCAAAGTTCATTTTCATTTCTCAATTTTTCTTTGCAAGTATTCAAAGTTTCTAAAAGTCAAGTTGTCTTTTCACGTCTCAAAATGTTTGCATCAATTAGTATGTCGTTTAATAGTAAAGTTCAATATGGAATTCTCTCGGCCATACATTTGCCGAAGAAAAATGCTTGTATACAAAAGTCACAATACTTCATATTTAAATTTGAATACGTCTAAAGTATTCGCTTTATTAGACATTCTCAATTTTTTTCAGTGTATAAAGTTTGGCTAATTATTCAATAAAACCATGCAGTCCAATGTTCCCACGTACTTGAGTAAAGGAAACCACCTTGTTTAATCGCGTGAGCAATCGCAACGAAAAACTCTTTGCCTGCAAACCAAGTCGGAGGGCGATTTTTTTACATACTTACTACACAGGAGGCAATTAAATTCGTATACATAAGCTGGTCTTAACTTCGTTTTTACCGTGTAATATGGGCCAAAACCTGCAATTAACATGTTTGAAAACTTGCAGGCGGAACCTTTTTATACCCTAGTTCAGCTTAAGCACGTTAATTTTGCAGTCGTCTAAAAGATACTATGCAAAAATTGATAGCTATTCAAGGCAAACGATATATTTTGCTTAAATTTTTTAAAATACTTCTACGTTTATCATGCAAAACAAATAGAAGAAAATGAGTAACAAATAAGGATATTAGTAATGATTATGTTGCAACAGCGCAGAGAGCTGAGCGTTCCCCCCATGAAACTGAGACCCAGAGACCAAATTGAATTGCAACAGAGACAAAGATTTTCAAATAGGGTTAACGTCAATGCAGATAAATGAGCCAAGGACATTTCAAGAAGCTTTGAAAGGTCCAAGTGCAGATGGATGGAAACCAGCAATTCAAACCGAAATTGATAAGTTCAAAGACGGTTTGTGTATCAGAAGTTTTGAACAGTATACGTAGAAGATTGATACAGTCTATGCCAGCGCTACACGCTACGAATCCGTTAGAACCTTGCGTTAACGGTTTTGTCGATTCACAGCTTGGTATATCACGGAAGACACTTAAAGAGCACTCTAAAGATTACCTACTTCTACAATCTGTCCTTTACAGAGAAATAAAATTGAAGGCTTTCTGCGACGCCGACTTTGTCCATCAGGAAGAATATATCTGGAAATGCCTTTTCAACTTTAAAATGCTTTTATTTGAAAGCAGCTCTTACAAAAAAAATATAATTACAGTATCGAGTTGTGGGTCTCATTATATTGGCCTCTGTCGGAGTTGGAAAGAAATTTTGTTGCTCCAAAGACTTTTCTAAAAAATTAGGTCAGCGCCAAATGACACCTAACATGATATACATTGATAATATTCATCTCATCCCCATCATTGTTGGAATTATTGGTTTGCAATATTACTTACCCATCCCCAATTTACCTCAAATTCCTAATTGTCGAGCTGTTTCTAAAACTTTTTAATGTTTACATTATTTCCTTCAACGTTGATTATAAAAATTCATTTGGATCTCCTTCGTCAATACCTTTGCCGAAAAGAGAAATAATTAAAGATGAAAAAACTGTTGTTGTTTGCAAAAAAATGTTTATCAAATTTTTGCGATTCTTTAAACTGTGATTGATGTTTTCGGGTACTTTCATTACCTTTCAAAATTACTCTTCGCGTTTCCAAAGCATGTGGTAGACCACAAAATAAAATAATTTCATGATTGCGGACTCAACGAAGACCTTTCGTACACAATGAGGCAAGACAAAATCCTTTTTTGCCATGAGTACTTATTTACTATTCGTGTGTTCTATTGAACCAAATTTTGAGAATTTACTACGAAGATTGGAGTACATTTCCAATACTTGTAGATAGTTGTATTGCAGGTTATGGAGTAGTATTCTTGGCAAGTAAGAAGAGTAAAATCGTTGAAATACCATTTTATGCAAAGTATTGCAAAAATAATTTTGATTCTTTCAATATATTACTGTGAGTCGTGGTTATAGATGTTATTTTGCTACGCTGCTGGAACCAAAACGATACTTTGAGGCACTGACAGGCCAATCGTATCTATTCATCTTGCTGATCCAAACAGTTACTTACTGTAAATCCCTAAATACCTCTGGCTCGTTACCTTCAAGCAGAGATATCATACAAACACATTTCAAAAATAATGCGAGATTATTTCTGCATGTATGAAAGTTTAACAATCGGCGTTGACTGTGACCAGGCATGATCAAGAAGATATATCAGTAGATACAATATAAGAACAGGCCCATATTCGTATTTTTAAATGCTTCCATTTTTTATAAGGTTTTATTTGTTGTATCATTATCGCTAATATTTCAACCAAACTATACAAATCAGATCGCATTACACCTGCGATTTGATTAGACACTGATGTACTTTAAGAAGACGATCTTTGCATGATTTTTCAACCATTTTTTGAACACTTTTAACTTATTCCAGTCTATAAAAGCCATATGAGTGTGTTTACCTTTTCTTTTAGATGAAAATCCCAATTCGCGGAAGGTTTTATTCCATTTTTAAATAGTGGTTATAATAAACACAAAACTACTACATTGTAGTGGTTGTTAATAGTGAATGCTGTTGGCTATGAATTAGCTACTTTTTGTGAAAATGACCAATGACGCAAGTATCAAGCCATCTAGATCCAAACGCTTTGGTTTGTTGGGATTTGACATATGGATGTACTATCACTGTTTGTAATGTACTTCAAACATTAGTACTAGTAGTCGTATATATCGGATTAAGGTTTAAAATTTCATGAATTTTCTTATAGAGACTGACTGATAAAGACTGATTCTTTTAGAATATTATGCTTTAAATTAGTTAAGAATTAAAATGAAAAAAATCATTTCTATTTTTATGAACCCAAGGACGTACCTGATAGCAGAGGCTTTAGTGATTTTTTAGGGGAGGAGGAAATTTTCTTAGGTACCGGATAAACACTCACAAAAACACTCATAGAGCTGCGAATAAAACTAAGATTAGGAAAGTGAATTGAAAAATTGACTTGAAGAAAATGACCAAAATGGAAACCATGCCGGTTGTCAGGTTGATAAACCCAATCTTCGTTTTTGGTAATGGGATGAAGTAAATTTCTTGCACAAAAATGTGGATCACAGGTTATGTCGAATGTGGAAGAGAAAGCTCGTCAAATCTTTCTGATAATATTCTGCCTTCCACCGAAAAGTAATTTTTTGATTTTGTCTTACATCACTCTAAATAGAATTATGTAACAAAAAGTAACTTCAGTTCATTTTTGCATACAACTGACAGACTTCTCAGGTATGTGATTATTACACAAATCGCAGTTTCTTTATGGTTTGTCAAAAAATTCAAATATCCTGTGACAGGATCTACATTGACCCCGAGGATATAAATGTTGAAAGTAAGCCGAATGTGTATTCGACTGGTAGCTTCAGGTATAAATAAAACTCCAAAGAGTTCTGAAGAGCACACAATTCATCAAACGCCGTCAACACGAACATCAACCGATAGAGAAATTGAAAACGGTTTAAAATTGCTCAAGCATAATGATATATGCTAAAAAAAAGCGTCCGATTTCAGTAAGGGACCGTTCATTAATGACGTCATCCAATTTTCGGCTATTTTTGACCCCTCCCCCTCCTCTGTCACTTTCTGTCACTATTTCTTAATACCACCCCCCTCCCCTGTCATGTTAACTAATTTTGTATTAACCTCTAATTGTTTAATTAAGGCAAAATTTCCCAGGTAATTGATTCTTTCTAGCTACGATATTTTGCAGTAAAACTTTGGCCACAAATATCAATCATTAGGAAACTGATTATGCTTTGAAGTGTCCTGATGCAATCGGAGTTACAACTATGCACTACACAGTGTAGCCTGACATGACTATACTCTGTTCTGGCTCATGGTGGCTAATTTTTATAAATGTTATTGACGTCCTTAAAACAATTTAATTTAAAACAAAAAATGATGCCGAAACAATGACTGGACTGTGACTTTTGGTTACGCATACTTTAAAATACAACGTTCAACAAACCTGAATACGGACTGACCAAGTCATAGCATTTTGGTTAAGATTTAGGACTTCAAAATACAAACGATCGACTACGTAATAAGTATACGGCGAGCCTCAACAACTTGCACTGATCGCTATACACCTATTCCGTATCCATGGTTTAATCGCACGCAAAGTTTGAAGCTCGTGAAGTTGACCGTCACAAATTGTCCAGACCCCCCTCCCTCCCCGGTCATATTGTGTCATTTTTTTCTGAACCCTCCCTTCCCCCTTCCTGGGTGACGTCATTAATGAACGGCCCCTAATTGATGTTTTCTTGTAAAGAAAGATCTCCAAGCTTAATTGGTTAACCAAGTCTGACTACAAAGTTTCTTCTGTTGGTCCAAACGGACGACAAAATAAACAAGACCCAACATAAATCTTTCTATGCAGATACATAAATTTATGTATCTATCATTCTATGCAGAATTTATTAGATGTTTATGCTACTTGCTATGAATTAGCTACCATTTGTTAAAGTGACCAATGAAAGTATCAAGCCATCAAGATCCGAAAGCTTTGGTTTGTTGGGATTTGACATATGGATGTACTATCACATGAAATATTAAACTAAAATCAAAGAAGCGATCGGAATACAAACAAGCATGAAATTTTATACGCAGATACTTCTGTACTAAGAAATGCAATGCAAATACATAATTAGAAACTATAACACGTTAAATCTTCATGTATCTAAAATTTAAGCAAATTTTTTTTTGCTTGCATTCAAGTCATTCGACTTACATCACGAGATACTGCTATAGCGGCACCCTTGAATCTTCAGATATTACGTTAGTAATTTAATTTAAAGACTTTTACCGAATATAAAGAATTCGTTCTGCTGGTCTGTTGTTCGAAGAAAAAATATTCCACGTTCAAATATGCTTATGTTCTACTTTCTTGTCCGTACAAATGCAAGGAAAAAGCTGAATTCGGTCCAATATGACATTCGTTGTGATTTTTGTTGATATTCAAGTTACTGCGGCTTAATGGTTGTCTGATTTCATTGAAATTAAACCCTTACTCTGCACGACAGCAAGTGTAACCTTGCAAGTTTGCTAATAGTAGTTCGCGGATCGTGCTTGTTTACTTTGTCGTAAAATTAATTTAATCTGATGAACTTATATCTATTACAAAAAAATTACAGACATGGTGTGCGTAACCTTTTGACCGAGCAAAGTATACGGTCCATGGTTAAAATTTCTTTACAATCTTGGGGTTTCCGCTGGTGTAAGCACAGATTGATGTTAAAGCAACTCCAGAATATTTTCTCTCGTCATTTGCGGCCACAAGCGGCTTACGTAACTCCAGAACTCAAAAATCGTTCAGAGTTTATGAACTGTAATGAATTGAAAACAATATTGATTTACAGAGATATATTTATCATTAAGAAAATATTAAACAATCAAAATTATTTTACTGATTATGAATACGGAACTTACATTGCGTTCGTCGTTAGGCATTATCCAATTTTGGGTTGGATGTCGTGTGGAACTCCAGCAATCGCGGCGGCGTCTTTTCTTCGAATTTAGATTTTTCTAGAAACATAAAGTTATAAATTATTAACGTGCTACGTTATCACTGAAACAATTCGTTCGTGTGTGCATTCAAAAATGCAATGAATTGAATATTACTTTATGTTTATCAATTACCATTGTTTGATCTAAATAGTTTTTCGATATTTCAAAATCATAACATCATCAGAAACGCGATTCCAAATTTCGGCTTCCCTTCTTGGTTTGGGTTGTGATCTTGAGGGACAGCAAAATATCTGTTGATATTTCAATGAAATGCAAACTTGGAAATAGTTCAAACTGGCATAATTTAAAAAAATGTGATAAAACTTTTTTTCTTGTTATATCGACTCAGTGTACATACCCCGATCAGATCCGTCTTTACAGTTTAAAATAAATATCTGGAGTCACATCATCCTCGACTGACATTTTTTCTGTTCGCTTTTGATATCGGTCTTAAAAATTAAGTAAAAATGCGGATATTTAAATCGGCTTGCATACGAGCATTTTTTCCTGATTATCCTACCAATTTAATCTTACCGTTCTTGATAGGAATTTTCTAACATTTTGATCACTGCACTGCCCTTTCTAGATTTTGCTGGATCTCGAGGTAAATTTGAACTGAGCAATTAAATAGAACTCTCCACAAAATGTACACTATGCATAGCGATTTACAATTCCGGAATTTTCATCAGTTATTTCGTAAATGCAAATTAAGCATTCCTTGGGAAAAAAACTTAACAGTCAAACATGCGAACTGATTGATAATCGTTGGTAATAATTGATGATTTTAAAAGTAAAAATAAATAAATAAAACGCAGCCGTCATAAAAATGATGATCAATCCTCTCGTTCACTTTTGTTAATATTGTAAATGGATGTATTCTGTTTTTCTGGAATCCTCCTTTCCCTCCATCCCAAGCATGTTCATTTGCGTATGTTTGTTTTTGGAAATTGGGAAAGCACGTCTTCCATTTACCACGAGAACATGTAGTAGGAAAATATACTGCTTCTTGGCTCTGCTCATCCCCCACAGATATATTTGCGTTTGTTGTTGATTGTACACTCATTTGGAAAATGATAGCCTCAGCCTCACTTTTCCAGAATGCTCCAGGTAACTCTTCGTCCTTTGTTCAAAATGCGAGCATCTTTTATTATAAAAAAATGAAAAATATGAGACCACTTACCATTTTTAATTCTCAAATTTGTCAAATTATGATTGCTTTAAAAAATTGCTATTTTGCTTGGACTTATTTGTAAATCAATGTGAATGTACTGGAAAATGTTTGGAGGAAGTCATACTTCCTAAAAGATTAAAGAGTAGTTGGATATAGTCATTTGATGGCCAAATATATAACTGTGCGCATGACAATTATATATACCGAAATCATATTTTTCCAGTCTTCCTTCCGTCTTCTACATCAATAATACTTTGATTTAGTAATGCATTTTTATAATGTTTTGTTTCTGGTTAGCGATTGGACAGGAAGTTTTTTGTATTGTTGAGACGGTAATCCAATCCATCATCATTATCGATCCATTATCTCAACCACACCCGTTTCTATCTCACTCCTAATGACAATATTTTTACTTATCACGGGAGATGGTGTTGATCATGTCTTTGTCTTCCGATGATGAACATTCTGAATCACCGAAGTTATTAAGAAAAAATAGGTTTGCATTTGACTTCGAAGTACATCCAATTCACACTGACTTGGCAGTTCACTGCATATTGTTTAAACCATTTTAAATAAAATCCACTCTTAAAAATTCAAAGACAATTGAAATTAATTATTCAAACATTTTCGGCACCAAAAAATTCTTTGAATCTTGTTCACTAGACACCCTTGAAAGTTGCCAATTAGTTCATGCAAACAATGGATTTCTCTTTCCCGAAAGCCATGGCTCAAAAAGAGGTGTTCAGCAAACGGAGTTTTTAATTGATTATGAAATAGTAAAGTCCTCTTTTGTGAGGCAATCATTGACAATTATGCCAATAATGGTTTAAAATTTAAAGGTTCGAATTCGAATCTTTTTTAAATTTCTCATACCCGAAAGATGAGTATCAAACAGCTCAAAAATATGAATGAGCTGGAATTTATTGTCGACGGGCAAGATTTATGGGTGCTATGATTGTCAGCAAAAATTACCGATGCTTTCACTAAGCTCCTTTGCAAAACTAAACGGGCACGTATCTCGCCCCATGTTAACATTGAAATCTTGACTTTTCGTATGAGCTTCATGTTGTCTGCGCGGATCTGAATTTTCTCGCTGGAAAAAGTTCTCGCATTTTTTTCATTTTGCCCTTATAATTTTGCAAAGGTTGTATCTCTTTGATCTGTGGATGGTCTGAAAAACTGATACAACCATCTGAAAGCCCCTTGAAAATTACCCGTGTAGCCCAAAATTCAAATCCGCGCAGACAACTGGGAGCTCATACGAAAAGTCAAGATTTAAATTTTAACACGGGGCGAGATACGTGCCCGTTTAATTTTGCAAAGGAGCTTAGGTGTGGTTGAAGTGTCGGGGATGGCTAGGTATGGAAATTTTGGATTAAGTTGCAGAATTAAGATGGCTTTAGAAAGATGACAGAAACTCATTTTACCTTTGTAGTCCATGCTCCCATATCCAATATATATATTGCCGGAAATAGTTTGGCTTTCTCCGGATCCGGTCTCATGTTGGAGATTTTATATGCTTGTTGTAATCAAAATCCGGTTTGATCTTACCGTTGTTTAGTCGATACGAATCCTGTTAAAGTCATGCTTGCTTCTTGAGTATCAAATAATGCGATTTTATGTAAGTGCAAATTTGATTAGAAATCATTTTAATTATAGATAATTCATTTTGGTTTATTTAAATCGTATCCAGCATTACGTTGCAATTTTTTTCATTTTTAATGGCATAGATTATCAAATACAAAATATACAAAGGAACATGTATATTGAAATAAAATAAAATGTAGACAAAATTTAAAAACAAAATGCACAACCATATATTATATAATTTTGCATAATATAAATAAACTATTGTTCCCGTTGGCTAGACCATAAATCGGAGGCTTTGAATTTGTCAATAAAATCTGATAAAATAGTTTTGCTTACTTATTAAAAATTATTTATCCAAACTAGAAATTAACAAGACTTTCAGACTATCTTTCATCTTAGCAGAGTAAAAACAACTGTAGAGTAAAAGTAGATAAATCACACATTCACATCTTTTCATAAACGATCGTTAGCCTAAACACCGAAACAAGACCTTAGAGACGGAATAAACTTAGGTGCATAATGTGAAACTAGAATAAAGAAATTTTGTTTATCCAAATACAATTAAGTATAAAGCTGTCTTGATTCGTACTGCCATATTTCTTAATTTAATAACTCTCTTTAAATTTTCTCAGTGTTATCTGCTTGTTTGTATGAGCAAGCAAGTACAAGATTCAGCAACTTTTTATTTTGGCTACTGGAATACTTTTGAGTTCTTTGAAAGGAATGTGTTTTGGGTTTTCTTACTCAATCTCAGCGATGGATGTTCAGTCACATTCACAAAAAATGTATAAAACGTCTTTGTTCAAAATTGTAAACTATTTCAAGAGATGAACATATTTCAATTGATATGATAGTTATTCATTTCTTAAGTTGTTTTAAAAATAATTAATTAGCCTTGTGGAAGTTTAACTTTTTGAGTTGAGTCCACTCAGTGTAATAGTTAGTAACATTTCCCTCTCTTCCCAATCCCAAAAATTGAATATCGTGTCAAAGTTTATGTGATTGTGTAGTTTTAAGAAAAATATATCTTAGACTGTCCCCGCAAAATTTAGAAATGAATTTTTTAAAATCTGTTAATAAATTCGATCGCAATTGGCCCCTACTCCACTTAATGAGCAGGAAAAATAACAAAAGCCGTCATTTATTCTATAAGCATCATAAACCACAGGCAAATAAACCGGGAGTACCTCGAACTGCGAGCGAGTCCTCAAGGTAAAGTAAAAAATTCCAGTTCTTTCCTTTCCCCATCATTAAAGCTTCGTCACAATCAAACATTTTTTTGCTAAGAGTCAAGTTAAATTATTATTTTTATTACAGAAGAACATTTTCTGAAATAAAATGTTTCCAGCACGTTAATGCATTTATTTCCAACCCAAAGTTTTGCTCCACATACGTTCTATAAAATTGGCTATGTACTATTTTTCAACGCTTCGTCATACTTGCATTTAAATCAGCGAGGAGGCTGACATATACGAGAAAGGACTAGAACATGGATTCAAAGGTTAGAAAACGAATTTATATGGTCACCAAAATTCTTGTACTATGCATGGAGCATGCTCTGTGGAAAGAGTGATTTCAAATACTTATGATTTTTTGGGGAAAATTTTGAGTTAATGCCTTTACTCGCCAAAATACCAGAATTGGCGGGAGGGTAAGAATGATTAGAATGACACTAGAATGATGTACTGAATTCCTGCAAACATGCCTTTGCATGGAAGTTGGTGAAGAAGAGAATGAAAATGATGATGAGAATGACATTGACAAAACGAAAATTTCAATGAAAATTTCATTCAACGATCAGGTCAACACTAATTATTGCCAGATCCACATACGGTAAAACTGTCCTTGTACAATAACAACTTTACAACGGTCACATACCCAGGTTCGACAGATTGGAAATTTGGATTATAAAAATGCTCTCCTAGTTTATTGCGTGTAATGAAGTGTACTTGGAATTCTGTATTTGATCTTCATAAAAAATGATCTCCAGCAGTACAAAAGGGCTGCCCGGGTTTTGAAATTCTTAATCATTTCTACGAAACAAATGCATCTTTGGACTTAAAGAGCAAAGATTATCAATTTAACTTCGGTCGATTCGTAACCACCCATGCAAAACAGAAGTAGAATACGAATATTTTTTATAAAAAAAAAACGTTAGCCAGGAGCTAAATTACATTACAGTGACATTACACACAGTATTTAACTTGAAATTGTGGCCTCCAATGTTTCCAAACTCCATAGACATATGCCAATGGAATTTTTAAAGGTTAGATTTAAGTTTCAAACATTTCTAATGTTATTGAGTACCTGAGAAAGTTTCCATTTTCACGCTACTTACTTTTATACCAAGTTTTTTGCTCAAATTTTTTTGTAAATCAAAAGTAGAAGTGTCAACCAAAAAAAGCCGGCGATAAAATAAAACCTGTACCGTTGCGACATAAGGAAGTGCGGCCCTTGCCCCATCTGACATTAGATGTGACATTATTAAATCTTACATTATAAAATGACTATTCGGTGTCGAGAAATTTGACCTTGGCCGAGTTTATTCCTTCCCGGCTTGGTCTAATCGAAGCACAAATACACTTTTGTTGCTTCCATTGCAGAACCACCTTTCTAAACGATCATTATCCATTTAGCTCCGTATCCATACACTAAAATTTATCTCCCATTCCTCCTTCACAGAATTGTAGAGCTATCGAAAGACATTTAGTGACTTCTAAACCGCTCCCGTTAGAAGCATGTTTATCGAATACACTGCATAGGATGGCCGGTTTGCATGTGACTTTGGCGAGTTATACTTGATAGTCCGTAATGTATTACCTTTACATTGCCGACCAAAATAATTGCGTCAGAAGAGACGGGAAGGCATCTGGGCTAAACGTCACTAAATCTTGTCAACGGATCTTTTACACTTTTAACATGAATAAATTCAAAGTTGTCCATTTTCCTCAATTACATTTTAATTGATTTACGTTTTACTGATTTACATATTTTTAGTTAAAGGTTAATTAATTAAAGGTGGAATTCGGTATAGAACTGATAAATAAGACCGACTGTATTCGGCAGATGGCGATTTTCTAATTGATAGAGATAACTAAAATGCTCCAGTTATATGCCTCCTTTTAAATTAGTGTGCATGTTTAAACTCGGTGCATGGAGGACTGCCTCCAAGCATGTGCCAAATATCTACAAGCCGCACAGCCTCAGAGAAAGGAGATTGTGACGAACCACAAATCATGTTTATCATGTTTGTCCCGCAAACACAAAACTCATGCTAGCACTTCCGCATTTCGATGTTTGATCTGTGGCGGACTAAACTTTTTTGATACAATATTATGTGCAACACTGTGGTTTGATAGCCTAATAATGTTTAGAATAGTCAATTGTGCTGTAGTTAAGATGGAATGTGAGACAGAAAATACACCATTGTGTTTCACTTTCGGTACTTTTTCATATAATTGGCCTTCACAGATTACTGTAGGACTCAAAACCCACAAATATTAGTGCAAGATCAATACGTCAGAGATTTAGTTTTCGCAATTAATTCTAACTTTCTTGTCTCTCTAACACTCTTCACCAAGCGGAATTACTAATTAAGACAGTTGAAACAACAGAGCTTGTAACAAAACGCAAAAGTTGAAAAATCTACTGATAAAGTAAAACGTATAAATAAAAAAATCACGATCAAACTTTATGGTTTCCATTCATGTAATTTAATTTCAACTTATAGAACAATAGCTTGTTAAATATAATATAAAAATATTGATAATTTTTATGTCATATTTTTTCTGATTATCATTCTTGTCGTTCTTACTGTAACTGGGATTAAAAGAATAGTCACATTAGTCGAAAACTCATAGAGTAGGATCATTTTCTTACTGACATTCTCGTAGCAGGCCTGAACGTCACTACAGCAAAAATCTTTTGCAGTGAAGCTTTAGAAAAAAATACCAGCAAATTAATTTGGAGAGGCAATGCATTGTTATTGCAACAATAACTCTTTATTTCTATCTCTCTCCTCAGATTTAAGCTCGATTTTTACGCAGTGATTGTGGTACGGAGTACGTTAATCAGCGTGCAAAGCCTCCGTGACGCCCCCTACTTCAAACAGCTTTCTCTGCTTGGGATGGGGATGAGGATGACGAATCAGACATCTGTTATGAAAATGCTCATACTGAAGAATTGTTTAGAAATTTTAGCTGTACGCACTCATTCTACCTCAACAAGTACTTACAATTCAACAATTAAAATTCTTCGACTGTCATTGTGTCGAAGGAGTATTTTACTCCATATTACCCCTAATAACTCAGTTGCACCAAAGTTCCCAAAACGAGTGTGTTTCTAATATTTTCCCATTGCACATAATATGTTCTCGACGTACTTGACCGCAAGTCTGCCTATCCTGACGACGAAAACTACGCCTTAGACCTATTATGACCCACAATAGAGTCATGGTCTATTGTCCTTGAAAGCTAATTCAATCAAACTACCCCTAACAGCGGGGTTTTTGCTATAAAAACTCTGATGAGAGATGAACCTAAATTCTCGGGTGTTCACGCCCAGTGGCCACAATTTAAAGCGGCCTTTGCTGCTATTAGAAGGACTGCAACGCTCTGCGGTGAACTACAATTTTTCTTCGAAGCTCTGAAGAGGCCTGTAAGTTTTTCAAGAACTTAGCCTTTGTCGCTGCCAATCAGGTATTCTTCGCGTCCCTCAGGTTGTATAGTCTGATAAAATTTGTAATAGTAAATGTGCTTTAGTTAAGAAGGAATGTGAAACAGACATTACACCATCGTGTTTCACTATTGGTACATTTCAAATATTTGGCCTCTGCGGTTTACTGAAGGACTCAAAGCCCATAAATATTAGTGCAATAGCAATACACCAGAGATACATCGCTGCCGCCTGAAGCAAATTCATCATAATTCATTAGGATTGCACAATTTTAGAATAGCTGAAAGTAATAAAATTGAACCCTTAAGTAAATTGTGAGTGGATAGATTAAAAATATGTTACTTTTTCGTGACTTTAGCTTAAGACAGGAATTGCCGGAACTGGGTATTGTCCAGCTTCCAGTGTGTTAGCGATAAGAGGCCAAGTTAGTATAAAAAGGCTAAAAATTCCTGTACTCCGCATCAGTATTGATTTAGTGTCAGTCTTTGCCTTGCCATTGTCATACTGATCGTGTAGAAGCTTTTTGGGATTTTTCAAATTTTGGTTTTATTTCTTAGACTCACCAATAATGCCTAATTTGTATTTGATAGTGTAGAAGAAAAGTGAAACAGATATTACATCGTCCTGTTTCACTCTCAAAGCTTTTTAGCATTACGCCCTCAATGTTTTAGAAGAGGTACCGCCCATGACTTATAGGCAAGGCGGCGTAATGTATGTGTTTTTAAACTGAGTAGAAACCAAGACTCCTATGATTTTCCTAGGGAAGAAGCTTAATGCTCAATTTGTTTGATGTTCACGACTAGTTTTGAAAAGCTTGGTAAGCCCAGAGTCTGGGAGGTGTGCAGCTCAACACGATATAATAAACAGCGCAGTAATCAGTGTACGCTTCTCTCAAATGTAAGTCACAATATACCAAGACGACCAACTTTGTAGTGGATTGTTGTCTACCGAAGCAAACAGGAGATGAAATGTCATTTGTTAGGATCTGGTCAGGAAGCATACAGAAAAGTTAAGTAAAATCTGCTCTGACCACCAGCTTTATACAAACATAAGTTTACTGAGCAATTTAAACTTCTGAACTACGCATTGCCATCGAGGATGGATGTTGTCGATGCGATCGGTCTGAAAATTTGTTGAAATTCTACTATCGAAGCACTACATTGCAAAGCAAAAAACAAACCCGAATTTTTAGACCCCTAAGTCCATTTGAGGGTTAATTCAAAAAGGGGAAATCAAAGATCTAACATCATCCAAATTGACACTTACGAGTGCTACGATGCAATGAATGAAATGACTATATGTATATCATCAGGTGTTAAAATCGAATAAACAAACGGAAAAGTAAACAAATTTACGTTAGCTGAACCTTTGTTCAGCTCGAACACTGCTTTTCCTAACAACGTTTTTATCTTTTGCACTGCTCCTTTCCTTTCATCATCATTTTCCCGTCATCATCACCACCAACCGGCTCATCATCACTTTTCCATCATCACTATCACCAGCTCACTCATCATCATCATATCTCTTTTTTTTATTACCACTACTGCTCTCCTGCCCCGCTGCCGCTACTGCTGCTTACCTCAGCTTTAGTAATCATAAGACCTCTGCCCTAGGTGCATCTCTCAGCTCTTAGATAATTCTTTGTGTGTGTACTCAACCCTTGTGTGTATGAATAAACATATTGGATACCTAATCTGAGTTTATTTTATTATCATCAAGTTCATCAATCTCTTTATCAACCTCTGGTATTAGAGATAGTTCACTTTAAAAAACTTTTTTGCATTTGCATATCATTAGCACATTACATTTGAGCACTGATATAAACCTTGACTCGCCAATCGTGAAAAAAATGAGAGAGAAAGAAACAAATTCGTTGTAACGATGGTACATAACATTCGCAAGACATCTTTGTTTCACCGAATTGACCACGTCGATGGAGTACCAATTGCGGACTTTGTCAACAAGTTTAACAGGCAAGAAACACAAATCTGTAAGCGTGGAGTACAATTGAAAATTTATTTGCACTTGCAACAAGCAATACATATTTACAAAGGCTTACGTCGACTGTCTAGAAAAATACTGCTACAAAAACACGGAATGGGAAATTAACAAACGTGTTAAAATTGTACTTTTATTGAAAATATTATGTTAAATCCTCCACTTGCTAATATTGTGGGAGAGCAAGACCACACTCCATTCTCCACATGATATTTCTTGTAATTTAATAATTAATAATAATGTGGAAGAACAAGACCACATGTAATTAATGG
>JAHZMX010004475.1:0-26030 GCA_027743895.1 Seira musarum
CGGATTGTTCGTTGAAATTGGGTTTTATTGACAAAGCTTGATCTTAGCCTAAACTCTAGTAAATGCGACAAACCAAAACATTAATAATTCTGAAGTGAGCAACAATTAAGGCATATAAGTAAGTACTTACATCAACAATGCAACCGCAATTTAATTACCGTTACTATTTTTCTATACGTCTCATAAAAAAGCTAATGAACATTTAATTGTCATGCATGATTAATAGAACAACCAAGCTGCATCACATCATAACTGCTTCTAAGCCACAATAATTATGAGAAAAATTTCATACTGAATAGAAAATGAATGACATTCTTTGTTACTTTTACTTTACTTGTTTGATTCAACTGTAATTTTGAATTTGCGTCAATGTAATTTAAAGATTTAAATAAGTTCCTGATGACGTTCGTTTTCAAAGAAAGGATCAAGAGGGTCAAATGGATTCATGGCTCATCTCATGATTATTCAGCATATTAACGTGGAAGCATTTCATAATAAAGCGCATTAATTACTTTTAAAAATAAAAACTAATAATTCGATCTGCGAGCATTTGGTTTCGATCATTTTACCACTAATGTTATTAATTTTATCTATCACGTAACCTTACAAAAATGAATATACCAAGATATCGAACTAAGCTCTTTCGAATGTTTTATGATGTATTTTTTTACGCCGCAGAGTGATTCGCAATAAATTGGATATATGATTAAAAGGCTACCGTAATCCAAGATTACCTTTTTCCCCAGCTTTGAGATGAACTCCGAGATAAAAATCATTTATGTTTCCATTTCATTTCTAATCCATTTTATAATTACAAAGAATGATTGACACTAAATCAAAGTTGTAAATTTTGTTTTCATGCTGAATCCTTGCCATTTTACACCTAAACGTGATAAATGAGGATGTACATAGGTCATATAGATAAAATGTCTCTGCAATTGTATTTGATACGTCAAGAGTACCTTCGTACCTACAGACTCACCTGCAATAAAACCCTTGCAGATGAAACAAATTAGCATAAAGGATTGAATTACTTTGTGATGATGTGATAGTCCGGTCAATCTATTTTCCCAAGATAGACTTAATCAGTCCTTCATCAATAAATCGTGTGTATTTCATTGCAAATCGTGAAACTTTTTTAATGCAGATTGAAAGTTCATTGATTTTTTTTCTTTTTGTTAAATTAAAGTGAAATGGGTCAGCCAAAGTTTCTTCTAGGATTGTCAAATACTTGTAGTATCAAGAAAAGGTGGATCGAAGTCGCTATTTTAATTACCCTTTTATCATGTCTTGTGAATGCGCGTGAGTAAATCAGACAAATTAATTATTCATTTAATCTTAATGAATGCATTGTGCATTATTTGTATTGGTTCTGTAAAACGAGATCAAACATACTGCCACGAATGTATTTATAAATGTATGAATTTAATTTGTTTTTTTAGAAAACTGTGACTTTAATCCTGTCGATGAAGATACTGAAGTGGATCGGAGTAAGGAAATTTGGGTTGTGGTTGGTCCCAAGATATCGGAGGAACTGGATGGAGGCGAAATTATATGGTAATGACATATAATCCCAAACTCGGAATTAATGCATTAACTTTTGTTTAGCACTAATTGTAATATTTATTTTGTTAAACGAAAATAACAGGAATGTTCCAACCGTAAATATCAAGTCCTCAACAGCATCAACATATCCCCATTCTAGGTATCTTACGGGTTATCGATATGATGGAAGCTACATGTACAAAACATCGCAAAACTTTCCAAATTTCATCACAACTGAATATTTCAATGAAGTCCAGCGCAATGTTACTTTTACCTGCGGGGATAACAAGACGCTTAGGGTCCATTTCAAGTTTCCATTGGAGGATATAAATGACCCACCAACATTTAGAAATCGTGATAATCTGGAATTTAATGTGGATTTGGACACAGCAACTGAAGAAACGATAATTAACAACGTGCCCATACAAGTGGAGGAAATCGATTTTACTGAGGATAATCTTGACGTTGAAATCACGTCTGACAGAAATGATTTGCTAATTGTCGAAAAAAAATTTAACTATCTCCACCCCGGTCATGAATTCGGAGCATTATACGACGTCGAGTTAAAATTAAATCTGAAGGATGGCAAAGATAAAATTGAACCAGGAAAGTATAGTCTCAATTTATTCTGTTACGACAGGCAGTACATAAACAGCTTGAGAGTTATTATCAACGTCAGAAAAGGTTCAAATTAAAAATTAATTCCGTTTGAAACAATAATAATTAATGGAATTGTATGCAGAATAATTAAATAATAAATATTTCGCATAATCCTGTAAATAATTGTTACTTGTAGCGTGTTTGAGCAAAGCGCTTGAATGAAATTATCTGCTCAATGTTGTTTTTAATTCACATGAACATTTGATTACCAATAGTCAAACAATTTTCTTTCTTCCTTCCGCTCATTTAAGACAGCTCTATTGCGCCACACTGGCTTGTGACATAACAATATACAACAATCCATTTAAGATAATCAATCCACCGTTCGCTTCTATGTAGCATGTTCTTAACTCGACTTTATGTTTCATTATTGAGTAGGTTAATCATCATAGTCGTAGTAGCTGATTGCGTGCTTCCGTTAGTTTAACAATAAGTTGATTGTCAAATAAGTAATCATTATCGAATACCGACAAGAAAAGCCTTACAAATTGGATTGCAATCAATTATCTCATTTTAAAACCATTCAAAATATCATCATCATCATCATTTCTTAATATGATTTGATTTGAAGGTGCATACAATAAAGAAACCTTTCTGCAGCATGCTCATGGCAAAGCATTGGAAGTTCAAGTTATTGCACTAACTGAACTGTTCAAAACAATTCAAATGTGAATTGCTTCCTTTACTTCTTAGAATTTAACTTGCATTTTTAAACGGTATCAACCTCAGAACGGTTTAATGTTTTTGCATATTATTATAATTAAGTGCAAAAGCGCGGATTCCAACGGGTTTTCATTTTCATATGCGAATTATTATTATGTGAAACATTTGCCCAGCATCTTTCCGGCTTAAGTACCTTTACCAACTTGGCTGGTGCTGGTGCTCAATGTTTTAATATGGCATGTACATTGTAAGGCGACAGTAAAGTGAAAAGGAAAGGTGAAGCGTGAACTCAAGCGACAAAGTAATTGCTCCTCACTTCATATATTTCGTTCTCATTGTTAACAGTCTTCTTGATACCGTTTGAATAGAAAATGATGCAGTAAGTGTGAGAAAAAATATCGCTTGACTTGCTGTTTTTGACTGACCGGCTAGCTTTTTTATGAGAGAGCGACTTGAATAAATTTACACATTTGGTATTTTTGCTCATAAAAGTGAACACAATTCTTCATGTTTCACATGTAAAGCTTTTTGTACCTTTAGAACACATTTAAATACAAAGATGTATCAGCTACAAGCTTTGGTTCTAGTCGGTAAGGGAAGGAAGGAATGAGAGGAGCATTCATAACGTGATTTGTTTCATTCATTCAACCAAGCATGCAATATGACAAATAAGTACATGCATAAAAAATTGCGCATATACTAACTGAACTAAACTTGTTAAAAAATTCTACTAAGAAGGACGAATCTTAAATAATCGATTATGAATATTTAAATTATTCTGCTGGCACTGGAAAGTTTTCGCGTATTTACGTTTGATGCAGTATTTCTTTCGGAAATATACAATTTAAGATAATACATATTTACAGCTTTCAAAGCTTATGCACGAAAATAACGTAAAACTCAGGAACATCGATCCAAAACTATCATCAAAATGTATAAATTCCTCGCTTCAATTTTATTTATAGAATTGTTATGTATGGTAATGGCAGGTTCATTAATGTAAGAACCATAATTCACAGAAACTCATTTCTCTTTTTGATGTAGTTTTTAACATGTAACGAACGCGGATGCGAATAACGTACGAGACAGAAAACAAGAATTTTTTCTTTTTCTTACTCACGCATCAAGGTCAAATGGAGAAGCTGGTAAAAAGATTTCATTGAGCCCTTTTGAGACGAAGAATTGATTTTCTACAATCCTTGTTTGAACGCGATCATCCTTGTCGTTTGATCTTGTAAGAATAGTAATACATACTTGGATCTATCCAACCTTCTAGATTGAAACTCATATCATTTCAGTGAAACTGATTTCCATGAAACGTGTTTGATTTCGTGAAGAGCGACGAAATAGAAGCAACACAAGATGAGTGTAAGTTCCTACAAAAAAGTCTCTCTTTCTCTAGCTCTACGAAAAGAGTTGCACTGTTTTAGTTGACTGCAAAACTTCAAATCCCATTCTGGGCACCACAAACTTCAAATCCCATTCTAGGTTTCTTCAACCAAAGAAATATAATTTGACCTAAAAGTTTGTTCCACATAAAGCCGTTTCCGTAATGAAAACGAGAATAGCTCGAGGGCCATTTAACTTTTTAACGTAAACAAAAAAATTGGGGTCTTTAACGTACCCATAAAAGTTCATGAGACATACCTTGTAATAAAATCAGCGAAAAATTACTTCCGGATCCAATGTTCCAGAGCAATTCGCTGGTGTATTTGGCAATCACATTAGCTTAGCTTACCATCTCTACCACAAAATTTTCCTTTTTTTAGATGCTTCGCTGATTCTGAGGTAAATAAGTTTCACGTTGCCCCATGAAGTAGGTTCCCCAAATTCTGGACAAGCTAAACAACAAAGTATGCACAACGAAGGTTTCTTCGTCGTTCTTATAAAATGAAAACGAGTGACCAACCACCATTGAATTTGAATTGAATTGTTTTGCTTGCTTTCCAAGCATAAAACTTTTTTCATGAGAGAAACAAAGCATAAACTTTATATTTCAAGTAAAATCCTCAACTTATTATGGAGGCATGTCATTTTATCTTTGCTCGTTGAAAGGCGTTGTTGTTGTAACCTTTTCAGAAAGAAATTGCTCGAGGAAAGAAAAGCAGTTAGAACTAAAGCTAGAGCTACCTATGCCCTTTGCACTTGCACAATTCTAAGCGAATCTCTTTACTCTACTTTTGGTAGAGAAACAAAAAGATTTTCCTCCTCTTTCTTTCAGCCTTCAGCAAGTCAGTCCAGTCGCAGTCGCTATTGAAAGTGGAAAGTGAAAAGAAAACAACAGTAAAAATATTGCAGTAAAGTCGGACCGGGGCTCGAGTGGCTTTCATTAAATGCTCATTTTGTGCATGCCAGAAACCACGACTGGTTTATTTCTAAACATTTATAGCCCCTACACCTTAAAAATGCTATGAAAATCCTCGTTTTAAAAGCGAACCAAGCATAGCGAATCAATTATACTCACAAATGAAAATGAGCACTGTATTTAGAAAAGTCTATGCATGGAAAATGGTTTTGTTGTTTGCATCGCTGCAGCAATGCAATGACAAGTAGGCTTTGTGCGTGCCACTCAAACAAGGGCTACCAATACGTACTTAACGTATTAGCAAAAGGAAAAGCACATATAACAATCGCAAAGCCACTGGATTCATTCTTGTAATTAATGTATCGCCCATTATTGCTCCTCTGCGGCATTGGCCATTTTTCTTTTCTCCGTTACTCTCCTTCCAAAATTTTTATATCAAAGAGGGCAAAGAAATAAAACATTTTTTACTTGCAAGAGTGAGCAGGGATGATTAAAATGTCATTGTTTGTTTCCCCTGCGTACTTTCTCAACTTTCCTCCTCCTCCACCGTCCGACATAAAAAACTTTGGGCATATCCGCTGAGAATAAGAAAGAAAAATGTATGGCGCAAAAACTTGCAAATAAGGAAACTAATTACTTGCGAGATTTCTGAAGTCTCAATGTAGCCTGGCATGGCATGGTAAACATGTACTCAAGCTTTTGCCTCCTACACAGAACTTAAGCTATGGCAAGGGCAAAAGGGAAAACATTCTCTTCTGTTTAGTTTCTTCCAGTCTTCCCGAGTCAGTTGAAGAGATACATCTTTCGAGAAAGTAATGCAAAGTGTCAGTAGCAGAAAAGAGGAAGAGAACGAAAAAAAGATGAGATTTTTGTTATTTAACTTGTGCCACGCCATCCAGGCAAAGTAAAGTTATGCCATGCCACACACTGCATCAAGCAGTAAAAAACAGAGCACATCCATTCCCATTCTCATCTCATTCACATAGCTCCACGCAACGAAACCGTGCCTCTGAATTTCTCACTCCAACTCTTTTTCTTCGTCTTGTGATTGCGTACGACGACGATATGATTCCAACACCACCATCATCCATCCCAGCTTCATTTAGTCTCCTTCAAGGCTCAAACACTGGTCAGTCTGTGAGTTGAACGCGGAGAAAGCGGATCTTACTTCTGTGATGCTGATCCCAGAAGTACTACTTCTCGCGGGGGGAAAAGATTCAAAACAAACAGGCGGTTCAAACATCTCTTGCTCGTTAAGCCAGTCCAGTCAGTGAAAAGTAGTTGATTTCTTCCTTTCACTGCCTTTAACTTGACGGTTGAAAGAAAATGAGAAATAAGAGTAAGTAGAGTGCAAACAATTATGCATGTGCATACAAACAAAAATATTAATAAAAAATATCCCTGTCTTTGAAAAAAATACTAACCCTTCTTGTAAGCTTCTGCATGACTTCTTAATTTCATAAAGTACTGTTTTAGTATTCTCATTCTTTGTCCAACTAACCAGACTAACAATCATGTTTTTGATTCCATTTGCTTTCAAAGATTTAATGATTGGTAGCCCACGTCATGTTGTTTGCATTTGTCGATCTGCATCTCTCTTTTCATACCCTTGATCTGCATGTGTTGTAGTTGCAGACTAGAAGGAGGGGGAGAAGTGGGCAAATCCCTGGTGGAGAATGTGTTCTACTCACGAATAAATCGTAAATGAATCCATAGAGCACGCAAAGCAAAGCTAGAAAAATGGAGTTAGAAAAATAAAGCGTTGACTCGATAGAGTTGATCATGCCAACGTCCCATTGGGATTGGGATCTAACTCACTCTTTTAACTGTAACATAAACGCTGTAGCAATAAGCACAAAAACTGGTAAAAGAATCATCATCATAGGAAATAAAATGGGAGTAACACAACACTAAAACGAGGAAACCATTTTCAACATTTCAACTGCAAAAATGGAAGAAAAAAAGTCAAAGGCAAAGGGAATGAAGGAATGAACGAACGAACGAGTGTTACTTTTTGTGATAGTCGCTTTTTTATTCAGAAACTACCAACAGCGGTGGCAATAGTGGCAACTGGCAACAGAAATACGAAAGTCAGCTCTAAAAACTAAAAAAAATGAGTCGTCGTATTCGTGGTGAGTGTGAGAGTGTGTGTGCCTTTGCGAAGTAAAATAGTCAGCATGAAAGGTATGGCCTTGCCTGACTTCTTCTAGGCACCGTCTTTGTTGGCGGCTTAGTTCCCTCACTCACTCAGTCAGACTTAACCAATATTGCGAAGAGGCAGCAGCAGGAGAGAAACTGAACTGCCATCGCTTAAGCAGGTTTCACTAGTCCGAAATGGAGTTGGAGTAAAAAACGAAGGAGTAAGAGAGAGGGGAAACTCTGACCATCCAGTCAAGCCAGCAAGTAGTCAGGAGTAGGCTGGAGTCAAACAGAACGGTTTCCTCCTTTTCCTTTGTTGAAACTTGAGGTACTCTTCGTAATTCCTTAGATGCTTGCTCACAACGACGACGAGGACGGTAAAGTTTGAAAAGAAAAGTTTCACAAAAGGACGACCGACCGTTGGTTACCGTTCCAGTTTCCAACATTAGTAAAAATGAGCATAGTGACAGTGTGAAATCACTCTTTCCTTTTCTAAATGGTGTGGGGTAAAACCGTGAAAACATTGTGCTTTTTTAAGACCTCTCACTATCTCTCTGTCCCTATCTCTGATTTTCCTTGCAATACATTCCTCTTGTAAATGTGGTGGAATTTTTCGTGTGTGATGTAACGGAAGGTAATTGAAAATGTATTCAGAGAAAAAGTAAAAAAGAAAAAAAAACAGGAGTTAGTGTTAGTGTAAGCAATAAAAGCTAGACTACTACTGCTGGTGAAACTGGAAAAGGAAGGAACTATTCTAGACTACCTTTTATTTTCCCTATTTCCATGAATGTAAGTAATTAAGTAAATACGCGAACCAGGGGATACAAAGAATACGAAAGAGGCTTGATTGCCCTTTAAACATCCATTTTGATTCCTCTGATAAAGGAGGAAAGAAAGGCGCAGTTTCTTTTCATGGCATCGTTTTCTTATTGCACGTAATCCAAACTTACTTTATCCTAACAAAAAAAGAAACAAGAAGAGAATAAGAAAAGAGGGACACTTTATTGGAAATAACACTTTTTTACTGCACAACTAGCACCTCAAAAAAAAGGGTCCAATTGTCTTGATAAAAATCGGAAAACGGAAGCCGTCGTGTGTGAGTGTGAGTGAGCCAGTGAGCCACCCGACCCTCTCACAAAAAAAGACAAACAAACAAATCAAGAACAAACATTTCATCATTTATTAGGATTATTATCATGTTCCCCTAGTTTCTCCCGTGTCAACTTACTTGCATTCATTCTGTGTGTGTGTTTGTGGGAGAAAACTACTTTCGGGATAGATTTCACTTTAACTTTGCTACTTGCTAGATTGCGTGTCCGCATCGCATAAGAAAGAGGTCAAGTCACCCCATATCAAAAACGGAAACCGAAAAAGACAAAAAAAGGGCGTTTGGTAAGCAAGTTTATTGTATTTTCTTGTATCATGATATATTTACAAACGTGAGGAAATACATGTCATGGCCATAACTTATAGCGACGACGACTGACTCGACTCAAATGCTGTTATACCCTCCTCACCTTATTATTATATGATTACTGATATCGTCGTGGCCTGTCTTGTCTTCTTGTCACTGCTAAATAAATAAAGTGGTGCTAGTCAAAAAGCAAAGTTTTGTTGTTCAAGGGGAAAATCTCTGCAGTAGTATCTATATCACACTTTTTCCTTCATGATTCATGACATTTACCTAATTGAAGACTGTATTAGTTGAAAAAAATAATGTGCAATGATATCCGCGTGAGGAAGGATGCGCATATCCAGATAAGACAAGGATGAGTAGCATGTCGCGACCCGCAACTCGACGTAATATGAAGCATCTTTGTATGAATGCAAAAGCTTTTGTGCATTTTTTAGCAAAGAAAAATTGCACTACTAGATAATGTCATGAATGAATGAGTGAAATTGAACTGAAAAACATTGAGCCTTCTCATTTCATTCATTCATACTGCAACCATAACATAAAGTTTATGAACAGATTTGTTCATGTTTGAAGATCATTTTGAGAAATAGAGTGATTTTCATCATTCATCATTCCTTCAAATGAATGTGCATGCCATGATTTTCGTCTTTTTCTTGGATTAATTTATTCATAATAAAAAAGTGTGTTTGTATTTCAAGAGCAAAAATGGGAACGCGCTGATTAGAAAAGTGTTATCAAAACCCATGTCCTACGGTTTTTTCTAGTGAAACGCTTTGTTTCGCTTTCTTGATTTGAGTTAACATGAAACTCGTGCTGAGTGAGAAGATAGATACATGTAGTAAGTACCCCTGAAGAAATTATTAAGTAAACGGGACAACTCAAGAAAAAAAAGTGTGTGAATCAAGAGTAAAGCGAGGGAGGAAGAGCTCTTCTTTCTTGTGATCTCATAAAATTGACACGCATGATTTATCACTGGCATCTTCATCATCGTCGTCATCATCATAAAATGATAGCAGGTAAGCTTAACTAGGATAAAGAAAAATGATATATGCGAGTATACTTTAGGTATTTACCACAACATAATCATCTATTCATGTTCCGTTTCGTTCTAGATCAATGCCATGGCACGCCAACGACACCATCATCATCATCATCATAACTATTACATTACTTACTTATTAGTATGGTTTATTTTTGCATAGCCCTTGTAGAATTTCTCTCTACATGTCATCACTGAATGATGTGGTTAGTCCCATCAGTTATATTTTGGGTATGCGAAAAAAACACAATTCATTTGAATAATGTGTATCGAGTTTTTTAGACGGACAGGGCAAGACAGACATCGACCGTGTGCCTTGTTTAGCAAAGATGAATTAGGCTGACAGACTTTGTGACAGAAATCCATCTTTTATATTCTCTGGGTAAAGTAGGTTTACGAAACTGACTTGAGAGGGATGCTGATAAGTTGTTGAACTATTTTTTTCGGGATATTCAATAAAAGTGATAGAATATTCGGCTACATAGTGACTTTACGTGATCCGTGGATGGACTAATTCCCACAGTATGAATGAGTATGACTAATGCTTACCCCGAAGTAAAGTTGGTTAATCAAAATGCATATTTTAGTTCAATTTTGAAAAAAAAGATGTGTTCAGAAGGGTTGTAGCACGAGCACGAAAAAAACTACCTACTTTTGAACTTTGTAAAAATATTTCAAAAGCTGTGCTGTCAACACGGATGCGCTTCTTTGTTTAGTTCGGTGATACATTTTTCTTTAAAAACGCTCTTAATCATGACAAGGTATTTACAAAGTAAGAGCGTGACAAATTGGGGGAACAACAAACTCAACTACTTTTCTCTTCTTTTTTTTTTATTCCTTCCCTTTCTGTGATGCTAATATGCTATAAAAGGACCGCATTTTAGGAAAGCGGCAACAATAACCCAAAGTCCCATATATCATTCCTGTGTCCTTTGAAAGGAGAAATGGAAGTGCAAAGAGAAAGAAAAAAAGAAGTGAGGAAGAAGAAAAAAGAAAAATACTATTGCAGATTTCCTCTCCACTTGTCATACATTCCTATCAAGAGTCTTCAAGGTAAATATGTATTCACATGAAAGGAATTATGATGGTCTTAACACATATTTTTTAAAAGCACTTTTGTGTGAGGTTCCAAAAAATGCTGAAAGTGTTTTTTTTTTGTGAGCAAGAAGAAGGAAGGAGAAAGAAATGCCAAAAAGAGTTGGTTTTGGTTTGGTTGGTATGTTGGTAATCATAATAAGGAAATATGAAAGAGAAAAAAAAGTTTTTAAACAGAAGATATCGATCCCTGTGGCATTTTTTCTTTCCTAACTGGTTTCGTTCGTTTATAGGCTCGTTCGTTCCTGTATCCATATTTTTTGTCCATATCACAGAGCTCTTCTGTTCAGCAGTCATTCAGTCAGGAAGAAAGGGGGTACATACACTTTTTTTTAGAGATTAGATGGATAGATGGAGAGAAAGAGACAGGGTGAACGGGAAAAAATATTACATTTTCAGGAATGCCGATGAAAGTTAGTAGGACAGGAAAAACGAAGCCAAGGGAAGATCTGCTTCCACCTAAAGATGGTTAGACATGAATACCAGGATCCATCCGTTTTTTTCAGTATTTCTCATCGTCGTCGTCCCACTATAATTTTTCCCATCCAGAGAGATTGTTAGTTGGTCTGGTTTGGTCTTCTCTGGGAATGAATGAATCTACTTCCATTTCCCCCGTACACATTACCTATTACGACAATGAGGATATTGCAATGCTACAATTTTTACATGCCCACTTGTCACTGGGCTTTAGTAGTTCCCGAGAGTAGTGAAATGGAAGGAATATCGTCATCATGGTCCCTGAGTACTTTACTGCTTTGCTTCCTGCTAATAGGAAAAGCACCAAAACCACTACTACCAAGTACCAACAGCAACCACATCAACAAGGCACACGCTAATAGTACGAGTGAGAGGAGAAAAATAGGATGGGAGCTTAAAAAAGAAGAGATTTTCCATCTCTATCTCTCTCCCACACCATTCCAGACCAAGCTAGATAGAGCATTATTGTCGAGAGGAAAGCATCCATTTCTTATGTGAAGATCGGATTACATATAACAGTATAACGTTTCCAACTGTCATGGATGCTCCTAATAAGAAAATTAAACTTGTGATGTGATGTGAGTAAACAAGGCTTACTTATATTGACGTTCCTCACAATCATTTTACTTATGAGAGGGCCTTAGCTTCTTTCTTCATACAGGTTTGCATGAAGGCCGTAAGGCAGAAGGGATCATACAAAGTCAGTGATTCGTGGTGGTGGGTAATTGTACAAGTTGCCGAAGTACGTATGGTTGAAAGCTAAAAATTCAGGGCTTTGTTAACCATATGGATTTTTTTAGGGTCTTGTGCGCTCCACAAGGGTGGTTTGGTTTGGTTTTGGGTGGTGCCTTTCAAAAAAAATCCAATCCAATCTTTCCAATAATTCTCGTAAATCTAAAATGATGAGAGTTTAATAGGGGCATTTGGCAACTTTTATACTCTCATCATGTCCGATAGTGATGATGAAAGCGATTACAATGTACTTTGCCTTTTTTACAAACTCAATTGCGTGACAAGGCTTTAGATGATGCCTACCACTACATCCTTTCAGAAGTAAACTTCTTTTAAGGACCATATACCGGACAGCAGGGGCTTTCTGATTCTTGATAAATTGACAGCTCTTTTAGCCTTTCACGTGGGAGCTGCTCTTTCTTTCTTGAATTACAATACCGCCCAAGCATTTAAAATCGATTTGAATAGATCTGTCTGATAAAATTACTTCAGCCACACACACCACAGCAAAGCTAGAGGTGGCTTGAAAAATATGCTTAATGAGGTTAGACACTACGCAGTAATGAATCATTTGGCTAAAGGGGTTAGACCAAAAAGAATGCTTTGTGTTTTTCTACTGAATGAAATACTACCTATTTGCTCACTGACTGCAATGCACGCGGGAGCGGAGAGCTGTGAGCTGAGCTGGCTCAAGTGATAGATGGTACATGTGCATGCACACTTTCCACCTTGAAGAGAAAAGTTATTACTACATGAGTATCAAAAAGAACAATGAGTTTTCTCCTTTCCTTGTAAAAATGCCAGAGCCATGTAAAATACGAAATGTTTATGTGTGGCTAAAAAAAGGGAAGAAGTTGAAGTGGTTTGGTTTAGTTTGGTTTCTACTAGAGAAATAGGCAGCCATACATTTGAGTAGACCAGTAAGTACCACACCAGCACTCTTTTGCTACTTTCTCTTCTCTCTCTCTCTTTCTCTCTCTCCTCCACTTTCGTTTCTTTCATTCTTTCAGCCCGCCACTTTTGCCCATTGAAGTGTAAGTGGAGTAGTCACGTTGTATTAGGGATGGATGTATGATGATGATGATCGTGATGATCATGACGACGATGATGATATGATGTTAGAAGACCATAAAATGGAAATGCATATTTCCCTCGCCATCCATTCACTATAGAGCTAATAGTCACCCCAATGAAAACGCGTGCTTTTGCTTCAATGAAAATGAAAAGGGACGGTTTTTTCTTCTCTCTCCCCTCCACTCACTCCTTTCACATTTATTCATCGTCAATATTTTATGTTCAAAAAAATAGAAGCATATTGCCTAATAAGAAAAAGTGAAACACAACCAATGCAAAAAGTAATGCGCTTAAAATGGGAACTGGGAGTGAGATGAAAGTACCTCTTGGAATCTTATTAGTGAGATGATGTTATAAAAGTGTACGTTCCTGTAGAAAATGTCACTTTATTAATAAAATAACATTTTTCTCGTTTGAAGCACGCTGGAAAAAAGCTTTCTCATACATTTTCTCTAATTTCCTCATCACATTGCTCCGGACTCCTTTTATTCGATTTTCTGTCTTTTGAAACATTGACTGAGTGAGTGAAAGTCGTCGTGTCTTGAGTGAGTAAGGCACTACTACAACTATGTCTACTTTACTACTGCCATTGGAAGTAATATTATACTAACAACTTCACCAAAACCGATTTCTCTTCTCTTTCTTCTACCTCTCGCTCTCCAATACCATCACCACTAAATATTACAATGGAGTAAAAAATAGAAAAAAAAGTATATCATTTTACATCACTTTTGCTCTGCTCTACCCCATCTGCCTCGACAGGTCTGGTTTGGTCTGGCTTGACTTGGCTTGGCTTTCGCTTCTCAGCTTTTTACTCTTTATTGTTCAGTTTGTTTTTTCTTCTCTGGAATGTCGACAGAGAAAAACATGGGAGCAGAAGCACATATAGTTACGTTACATGAGTAAAACCAAACCCAGCGATCTATCTACGTTTCGTAGACTTTCTCCAAGTGCCATGCCATGACAGAGTTGGTTGGTTGGTATTAGTGAGTAAACAAAGAGCAAACAACACGCGAATACGAAAGCGAAGAAAAGTAACTACAGAAGAATATTTATCCTTGTTTGTTTCGTGGAATGAGAAGACGCATACAATGTCAAAGAAAAAAGAGAGAAGATGTGAGAACTTGGCTACAAATAAACAAGCACGTTCAAAAGAAGAAGAAAAAAAACACATTCCAGGCATCGATGCGATGCGATGGAACGTACAAAAAGAAATGAAATGAATGTATGTATTGCATGTACTTATGTATCGACATTCATTATTACATTCGCATTCAGTTACGAAATAGAAGTGAAACTTAAAACAAACTCTTGTAGTAGTAGAACCACTACTACTACTACTACTCATTTGACAATTTCGTATCTTTGCGAATCTTATTTCATATAATGTATTCTCCTCGAGTACGAAAGGAACTATTGAGTAATAAGACGGAAAACGAGAAAATGGAAAACCATGGATTAGATGAATAGAAAAAAAAGTAGTGAAGTGCTCTCAAATTGAATATCCTCTTTCATTTTCTTCGAATTCAATGAGATTTGTATTCCCATCCCACTTTCCCCAGTTTTTTTTCCTATTTTTATTTTAGAAATACTCCAGCTAGCTCGACTTTCCAAAAGGGTTTCTCATTTTCCCATCTTTGTATGTTCGATACAAGATGAAGTACAAAAATATACGAAAGTAATTCTGTTCTGACTTGACTTTTTATACAGAAGCAGTGAAGAAGAAAATTTTATTTTCAATTTTCTAGGCACNTCCAAAAGGGTTTCTCATTTTCCCATCTTTGTATGTTCGATACAAGATGAAGTACAAAAATATACGAAAGTAATTCTGTTCTGACTTGACTTTTTATACAGAAGCAGTGAAGAAGAAAATTTTATTTTCAATTTTCTAGGCACGCTTTTTATGTTTCCACTGGGTTTCGAAACGAGGTGCTGACGGTGTTGTATTCTAATATAAAATGAAAAATATTCATGGCTTTATTGTTTATAACGTAATTTGCGGATCTCGCAATTACGGAATTAAATTCGAGGTTTATATATTTCCCTCAAGCTGGGAAAGAATGTACGAGAGAGCGTCAATATTTCATATCACATCAGGATTACGTGGGATTGCGATGTGTGCCTTTGCCGCAATAAACAACTTGCTTCTAACAGAAAATATTAATGTGCATGTTATATCTTTTGAAGTTTCCATTCATCTTTCTATCCTGAACAATCTGAATCTTCTTTCGAAATTGATGAACCAAAGTCAT
This sequence comes from Seira musarum, assembly GCA_027743895.1. Taxonomy (NCBI): domain Eukaryota; kingdom Metazoa; phylum Arthropoda; class Collembola; order Entomobryomorpha; family Entomobryidae; genus Seira; species Seira musarum. The sequence continues at coordinate 15,399 of JAHZMX010004475.1, forward strand.
GGAAAGGATTGGATAAAGGATTTTTTGCACTCAAAAGGACTACATTGGTGTAGTATTAATTTTGTACTCTTTTGTACTCTTTTATACCGCTTTAATTTTACGGTTGAAGCGGATTGTATACTTCCGTAAAACTGATAAGATAGGTTAATGCATAATTTCTTAATCTAATCCAAAATTTCTGAAACACTCATGATTGAATATTAGATATTGTTGATGTAACAGATTTTTATAAACATAGCAAAAATTTATTTTTGCATAGCATTCTTCCATTGACGCAATAAGTACCAAAATAGCATGAAAGACATACCTAAACAAAGTATGTAACATAATGCCAAAAATCAACATTAACCAAATATAATGTTTCAAAAGAGGATAGAACAGGATCATAGATTGGTACGTGCTTAAATCACATTCCATATGTCACGAACACATATTAACATTGTGTCAGATACAACCATCTCTTCAAGACTGCATTCAGCTGAAGGTCACAATCTCAATTCATCGACCAAAGCTGTAGTGTAAGGTAATGAAATTGAGAATTGGTATTTACGGGAAACAATTTTATTTCTTATTAAAACACCCATAAAAAATAACAAACCAACACAGTCAGTCAGTAAGTCAAGCCGGGTCAGTGAGACCTCATATTTACCATATCCTTCCTTCTGTACGACTTTTTCCATTTTTCCGTTTGAAACGCCAGCCTACCATGATAATTATGACTATGACAATCAGATTCTCGTATATATTTAATCATGTTTCCCCATCCATTCAAGCCAATAAAAATGGAATTACTTGAGCTCTCTACCGATTCGTTTTGATTTTTGCGAGCTCTTGCTCTCTCTTGGTTTGTTGTGGTTTTTCTGAACTATGAATGGGATGGAACGAGACATTCACGATGGAATAAAAAAATAGTATAATAGTAAGCTGTGAATTGGACATAAAAAGAGGAATTCAGTCCGGCTGCCAATATCATAAAAAAAGTATTTCCAGCATGCATGAATCCAGAATGATACAGGCCAGAGGACAAAGTCAACGTGTAATAATTTTATTGCCTTCGAACTCACCGGCTGCCAGTATCATAAAAAAAAGTATTTCCAGCATGCATGAATCCAGAATGATACAGGCCAGAGGACAAAGTCAACGTGTAATAATTTTATTGCCTTCGAACTCGGAAATGAATACATGGAATACTGTTTTCCTAGTAATCACAATCAGTATAAACATAATCATGTAGGACGTACATCGTAATTTTCTAAGTCAATTTCGAAAAAAATAATAATCAGCACATTCATCGAGCACCATTTTATTCCAATATCAACAAATTGAGTCTTGTTTTATGACTGATTTATTACCCCATTTGATGTTCATTTACAAGGTAATGGGATGGTGCCATCCCACCACTACTGTTGCAAAAATGAAATGCGAAGTAGAAGTGCTCTCGTCATTGTCGTTATTATGCCCTCAAGTTCAATGCTACATTAAACCAAAACCTCACTCCGCATATTGTATGGCATTTACAGTCTTAAATTTTGAATGGAGGATGATGATACACTAAAATAGGAATGAGTGGGCGGACAAAACTTTAACGTTGGGTCAAACCTGATTGACACATCTCCAACTAATTTAGAAAATTGAATGGAAATAAAATTTGAATTACTTTTCAACTCTTTTGATGAATAAATAATTTACTTCCACACTTTCATTGGTAATAAAACATTTGTGAACTTCCTCCCATTTCCAAATCCATTTGTATTTTATGAAGTGAGACACGATGAGAGACACAATGGTTAATAAATGCATATAGGGGAGCACATTAGTTCATCTTTTCAAATTCCACAGCAGAATTGCGGTTTTCTATATTGTATACGGCGCATATAGTCCATAGTCCTTAGTTTCAAGCACTTTAAATTCTTGTCCGTATGGACAGGAAATCCATGTTGTCGCCCACACCACAGCGATGCTAAAAGAAAAGACTTTATTATCAAACCAACCTTTCACATCATTTCCGTTGTCTTTATATTAGAGCTAATTGACCAACCGATACTTACGACGCCACTTGTCAACCTCAAGTGTCTCATTTGCTCTTACTTAAGCTCATCCGAAAAAAGCTAACATAATGAATTCAGAGAATATCTTCAATAAGCACAAATCCTTTCCATTTGTTCTTTTGTATGGTTGGAAATAAGAAGAAATAAGACTTTCAAAAAGACATCCATTGAGTGTCAAATTTTGTACAGGAGAAGTCCATTAGATTACGTCTTTCAATAAAGACATGTTCCTGACTGTACTGACATGGTTTGTTGTAATAAAGTTCTGTCCTGTCCAGTCCTTACATTTGTGTTGTTTTTTGTGTTCGATCGATCAGTATCAAACATCAAATTAAAACCACACAAACTTCCGCCACGCTCTTCTCTTTCCAAAAAACAAAAGTGCCCTCGCAAAGCCTGAATGTAACTGGGAAAGATTTTGACTTGAATGAAAACTGTGGTTTGTTGTGATTAGTGGAGATATTTTCATACCAATCGAGTTTCATTTCATCGACCCTAACTAACAAAAGAAGTTACTTTGGCTAAACTAATGTTTCTGACTTTGGCAGGAGAAGTATATAACAATGAAAAGCCAAAGGTAAGGATTCTGTGGAGCCCGTCAGAAGTCTTTTCAGTTCACATTCAGCCCAACACAATTTCCATGCATAAGCAAAAAGCAAAGTCGAAAACAAATAAATGTTGACATCATGACAGCGACAGTGATTTCGTGTCAGTTAAGTAGTTTTAGTCCTTTCGTACTGTAAAGTTACTGTTTGAGCCTACCTTCCTAAAAACAAGTTTTCCCAGCATAAATAATTTATCAGAGAAAATTTGCATCTACCTTCCACTGTCAGCATCAGGGAGCGAAAATGCAAGTCAAAATGAATGTTGTTCATGTTTTTACTCTTGTTACGTTTATTAAGTAAGAATATTTGAAATGAAATTCGCTACCCATTATCGTTGCTGTCAAGAGAGTCAGGACAAGGATGACAAGACGGCTTTCTCTTTCCCAACAAAACACATTACATCAGCATGAAATTACCAATATTATTAAGAGAACATGACAGTGTCATCGAAAACAAAGCTGCTGACTTCAGTCGAAATTGAAACGAGTGATCCATACACAATTAAAGCCTTGTTTTTCTCCAACATTAAACATGAAAAGGAACTTCTCTTTTTGAGATGAAATGATATCGGAAACTGTTTTCCTTGCTTGAATAAAGCTATAAAAACTTATAATTCACTCAAAGTTACGTATCATTCCATCCATAATTTCAACAATTTAATTAATGTCTATATCCCATAATCTACATAAGCAAAACATTGTACAAAGCATTTTGTTTGCATAACGAAGCAGAAAATGTAATTAATACTGTTGGTAAAGTCACAAGAATGATTTAACATGAGTATTTCATCTGAAAAAGGATTTTCCTCTGCGCTAAAGTAAACTACAATTGTATCAGCGTAAAAAAATAATTTCATGTTCGGTTATTTCAATATTTGCAAAGTTTTGTGGTTCAAATAATATTTCTACCATTTTCATCCATTCCATGCACGACAAAATCAACTTAATGAATATGCAATTGAATAGGTGTTCTTCTCGGAACATGACATGACGTTTGCATTGTATGTAAAAATAATTACTTTTCTTGCTTTCCGCATAAAATGAGTCCGTTCCATGAAAAACAAACTTGTGATAGACACAGGAATAGCAAAGTGGCATAATGGGTTAATAACTACAGCCTTCAAGTTTACACAGTAGCAATTTCGGAAGCTATTTTAAAAGAAGAATTATTTCGGCTTTTGCTCTAAACTGTATTTATTAAAACTTGGAAATTCCATTCCAGTTTATTTAGGTACATATTGGGAAGAAATGGCACAATTTGCATGAGAAAGTTTAGAAGTGCACTCAACGAATGAAGTCATTTTAAATAAAAATAAAGAGTAGGATAAGCATTAACGTCAATTTTATTTGGATAGAACAGCTTTTTTCTGGGTGGGTGTGAGTATAATTGGGAAAAAGGAGCTCTGAAATTGAAGGTAACATTATTAACGCTTCTCTTGAGTTGTAATTGTATTTACGATAGACCTCGCAATACAATTTCCTCTTATTTTTTACACTTTTCCTTTTTTTTCCAAATTCTTGTTAGCAGTTTGTAGTAGTAGCAAAACTCAAAAGTACCTCACCACTTCTGACTAGCTGCTCAAAAGTGTTTAACACGAAAATTAATAAATTTCTTTTCATGGCCAAAAAAGTGGGTTATGTAGAAAGCCTTTAGTTTAAACGATCAATAACTGCCATTTAGTTCGAATAGGTGAAAACGCATTACATTAAAGACGAGAACACCATAAGTCGTAACGTAAAGTATAAAGCCACATGCAACATTGTAACTTTACTCGTTTCGACATACCGTAGAAATAACAGTAGTTTTTTCTGCTTTGCATGCATAACAAATTCTTTGACAGGATGAAAAGGACAGTTACGGAAATGATCGTGGCACATAAAGCAAAAGCAGCATTCGAATCACAAAAAAATCGAGTGACATGCACATTAGCATGTGCCTTCCTTCATCTTTCAAATGCAAGGTAGATATTAAATATGCATTAAAGCTAAAAGTTGGAAATGCATGACAATTTTGAAAGTTACTGATAAAAATGGTGGACCGTCTCTACCGACTTTCATTTCCCGAATTTGGATCAGATTAGGGAACGATAAAGGATTGAACATTTGGAAGTTATGAATGGAGGCATTAATTGAGCCGTAAATGGAAAGATATTTTCTTGGAAGCGTGGAAAGCAGTTTTTCTGCTCTGCATTGTAGTTTTTTTATGTTGGAAGGAAGAAAGAAAAGCGATTTTGTTCAATGAAATAATAAAGCAGAACTAAAAGCAATAGCAATGCTGTATTTTGCACCATGTGAGTCGACCGACATGTCCCACATCGTTTAACGCTTCAGTGCACCACTCATTCGACTCTCTCGATGAAAAAAAGCACAAGAACAAATACGACCGTGGTGGTATGGGTCATATTAGAATAGAACAAGACTCCAGAAACGGTGCTTTACTTCACTCCTGAATACATTAAAACTCGATATTATTACATTGTCGAATTGTTTGGTTTGCCTCAGAGTTTAAACAGAAAGTGGTTCTGAAAATTGAGGCAATTTGCATAAAACTGTGTACATAACGCCACCACTCTAACAATACAACTTCCAATCCAATACCAGCACCATCAGCATCACATCATATCGGCAATCGTACAAAAATGGCACAAACAACACAATGTAACGTAACAGCTCGCTGACGTGTTCAAGTTAGAATGGCTTACAGTTAAAAATGACATTTGCCCAAAACTCAAGTGATGATGGTGGCTCTCTGGCGTACGTTAGCTTATTAAGCTTGGCGTAGCGCTAGTTTTTCTTGTTTGTAGTTTTACTTATTACAATCAGGCAACATGAAATCCAATATTAGCTCTATAATAGTAATCACAAAATACCAATCATAGGCGATGTCATTACAAAAAAGTTTGCGTGGTCTAAAGAAGCAAGAGATAAAAACTTTTAAAATACATTAAGGTGCTCAACAAACGACTCAATGCGATAACCCATTTTTAACAAAAGATAAAGACTAGATCGCGTGGTACGGTCATTCACTTTAGAAAAATTAAATTGAAATTGGTGAAACAGCAAACAAACTTTTACTAAACATTACTAAGCCATCAACTTGTATTAATTTTTGTTCATAGGTCTCCGATGACATGAAGATGAGAAAGGGGGAAGAAGTGAACATCATCATCTCCATCCACAGATGGAAAACTTTCTCGCGTGGAGAGTGGAACTCTAACTTTTCAACAGCGTTATGAAGTGGTTTGTTTATGATCCGAATCCTTCCTCTACAAAATAGAGACTTGATATTTCCCAACGTCTCATACGAGAGCTTCCAGAGCAGAGTTCCGGAAAGTGGTTGTAATATAAGCGCAGACTAGCTTCTCGGCTCAACTTGCCCCAGTGCTTGTCTTCGCTTCGCACAGTCACAGCCATATCTTCATAATATCCCTTGATATCACAACGCAGCGTAGTAGTGGCGATAAAAATGGCAACTAGACTAATCCGATTTTGCTGCTTTAATTTACGTAAGCCTTTTTACAGTTATAATAGTACTTTTTCTGGTGCCTGTGTACTGAAAAAACTTGTGAATTTAACCTAGTCAGCTTACGTTTGTTCGTTCGCATCATCGTATCTGTCTGAAGGGAAAGTACCTTAAATGGGCAAAGTTCTGTGCTTCAATGTTATAATAATACTTTAGGGAAGATGAATACTCGAGTGATTTTTTTTATAAAAATAAGAGGATTTCTTCTCCTTTTTACATAAATGAGATGACCTTTCTTGGGAAATGACTTTATGAGAAAGACTCGGGTTGATCTTTGATTAATCAAGAAAATTGTGTGATAACTTCATCATCATTTTTGATCATCATGACGCGGTGCTATCTAAAGAGATCAGCAAAGACTGCTGCAGCACTTATGGTAGCATTTATCATGGTTCTAGCAATGATTGACACTGGGGGCCGTTACGGTGATCTCATGATTACGATGGAACCCCCAGATCTGTATTCTCCCAACGAGATAGTAGGAAATAGAGGAGGAAATAGGCTAGAAGTCAGCAAGCTTAAAGGAATTATAAGCAAACACAACAGCAACAGCAAGAGACTGGCAGCAAAAACTAACAAGACTGAAGATGCTTCATCATTATCCATTCCAATACATCGTAATCATCCTCATAATAATATCCCTGTAATGGAAAGCGAAGGTGCTGGTGGTGAAGGGAGTAGCGACTTTAATAACCACCGTCATCACGACTTCAGTCATGAGGACGGATATTTGGAGGACAATGCAAATTTTACTTTACGATTCTGGGATCTTGTCGGTAACTTGAGTGGAGGAGGATCCACAAAGCCTCTATTCGAGAGTGCTCCATTACCCTATTTGTGGCGGCCAGAGAAGCAACATCTATCCCGCGATGATGATCGAGTGCTTGCCCAACTCATTTGGGCTATGGAAGCCGACAATATCACTCGAGATAAGGGTCTCGATCTAAAGGTGAGGTATATGCTTTCTCAATATTCCCCTGAAATCACTTTCCATTAGATTATAAGTAGGTAGTAAAAAACTTTAGCTTATTTTTATGCGTTTCAAAAAAATTGGAAAAAATATACATGCATTACATGTCCTAGTGGTCTTATCATCACTTTTTCTGAAAAAAATTTTAGATGAAAAAAATCTATCTCCCGGACTCGTTTCGATGGTGGGGTAAAACAAAGTGGAGAAGCCCGCACACGCTCGAAGAGGAAGACTGCCCAGGCAATCCAGGAGTTTTGAGAAAGTGTTCTTTCTCCCAAAGTCGAGATTCAATGGACGCACTGATCACGGTGCGAGATGCATTCCATACGAGGGATTTCAGCGTGCCTCCCAATGTACTCAGGTTTTATTTTATGCTGGAATCTCCCATTTTCTCACATGCCACTCTCCGCAGAAGTAATGATTTGATGGCTACATTCTATCGGGGCAGTGACGTTAACACACCTTATGGGAAATGGGTGTATCACGATCCCACTGTTAAATTTAAGGATCAAGGTAATGCATACATATTACTACTACTTTCAGTGTAAAAGTTTGAAAGGCAGCTTGATTTGATGACTGGAATGGAGAAAAACGATTTTCCTTCAGTCATCTCAAACGAACGTTATTGCAGCTCTAGCTAAGCTATCAACTTTCTTGTCAGATGACTTTTTAGAGACTCAGATAAGGTATAAAAATTCTGATGAAATTTTTTCCTCTTTTCCATTCCAGAAAAAGATTACTCGAAGGGGAAGAAGAAAATGGCAGGTAATTTTTGTGAAACACGCAATTTTTGTAGAAAAACAAATGCATCAGGATAAATTATAGTCTAACTAACTTATTTACAAATTAAAGCTATATTTTCGAGTAACTGCCATCCATGGAATAACCGTCTTGGGTACGTTAGAGAGCTACAAAAGTACGTGGATGTTGATGTGTACGGAGCATGTGGTCATAAGCATTGTCCCCGTTTCAATCAAAAAGAATGTTACGAAGTATGTCCACACATCCACGTTCCATCCTTTTTCTCAACTTTTTTATGGAGTAACACATGTGACCATATTTGACTCTTTTCTTCCTTTTTTATTAGATGCTGAAACGGGATTATCGTGAGTAAGTCATTTAATTTAATATGATTGTGGCAATGCAGCTCTTTTGACCTTTTTTCTGCACTAAGCTACCTACATCATGCATTATTCCTGTGTTTTTTTATCAAACAGAAACGATGTAATTCCAATTGTGCTCGGAGCCCACCCCGATGATTACAAGGCAATGTGTCCAGAGAAATCTTACATCCACGTTGAAGATTTCTCCGGTCCTCAAGAGCTTGCCAACTACATGAAACATTTGGCAGAGAACCCTGACGAATATAATTCCTATTTTCGGTGGAAAGGCACAGGAAAGTTTGTGGATACGAATTTTTTCTGCAGAGTTTGTGCAATGGTTCATTATGCAGATCTTGTTCCACCACCCGAGAGAAAGTCATCGTACTCATGGAATTCCGAAGCAGCCATCAATGGAAAAATCTGCTTACCTTCAGGTGCGTGGTACTGGAAATCTAAAGGAAAGCCTAAGTCTATAGGAGGCAGTAGTAAAACATAACTTGTTTTCATCACCGTTATCATCAAACCAAACACAAATCATTTTTTACCTACGCTCAAAAAAATGATGGAATCCCAGAGTAAACTAACAACAAAGAATCAGTCAAAAAAAAAACTTAACTATATAAACAATCATTACTCATTTTTGTTCATTACCGTTACGTAACGCACATGAATTTAACGTATATACAAAAATACGTACCGATATCTAAAGGACATTTTATCTCATCAAAATACTTACGTATATTAAAAATCGTTTTTGAAGAATCTAACTACATATTAAATGTCGACTGTGTTATTTATTCTTTTATGTATTTAACTGTTACCGTTACAATCAACACATTGCCAGTATAAGGTACACTCTAATAATGTGATCATTTTTTGAGTTTTTTATTGCAAAATATAAGTAAGATTTGACTTTGTAAAAATGTTGAGTGAATGCGTAATTTGTTTGATAAAGTAAGCAGTAAATTGAAATCAGATGTAGTGTGCTATCCAAAATATATGTTAGAATTACATTCCATATAATTTACCTTCCTGGTAGACGCAAAGAAAATATTCAAAACCAAAAAATATTATACTGGTGAACTATATACTTTTCCTTAAGTTAAACTGAACTAGTCCAATGAATTTTTGATTACGGTTGCAACGAATTGTATCAAAAATATATTAATGTAAATGATACACATGTGACCTTTGTTATAAGGTAATATACTTACATAGACCTAAAATATACTATACAAATATACAATACAATGTCTGGAAAGAGATTAAATTGACATGATGTTTTTGTCATTTCATCCTTATCAACTATCAATACACACACGCGTGATAAGGAAAGTTCGTTTTTGATGTTCAAGTTGATACGCTATACGGATGCATAATTCATTGAGCATTCTCATAAGTATTGCATGATTTCCTTCACTCCTTCCAAGCCCGTTCTGTATCACTTTACCCCATCATTTTTGGAGTCAACATGGGAAGTAATGTACGTTTGTCAGGGTTTTGTGTGGTGATCACAATCGCATTAATGATGCGATTTGCTTTGTGTCAAACTGTGGAAGACGCTCTGATAGACACAGGAGACGACCAGTTGGGTAAAATCCAAGGCTCCATTGCTTGGACATCAAAAGCCTTGGGAGAGACTGGGAGAAAGTATTTTTGGTTCACTGGAATCCCTTACGCAAAGCCTGACTCGTACACCGGAGAAAATCGATTTAAGGTAGGTTTTCATGTTATGCTTTAATGTGGCATTCCTACATCCACCCATCGACAATCCATCATTGAATTACTTGGCAGTTTTGTAAACTTAAAAATTGATGACTTGACGATCACTTCACTTGACTTTCTCTACTTTACATGGAAAAGCCATCTGAGTTGTGGGATGGAAAGCTTCCAGTAGATGAGACAGGAAATGGAGCGTTCCTGGCAAATGAAGATAAAGCATTTATATACTGTCCACAAATGCCTGTTGTCGATCTGGGGTTGAACTTGGGTGAGGAAAAAAACAGTAGTGTTAACTACGTTCGTTCGAATCCAGTGGAAATTTTTAGATCGTACTACAGCAGAGATGGGAGAAAGAGACGTAGGCAATTAATGGAAGAGGAGGATGGAAAATTGTGGGGGCAAGAGGACTGCTTGATAGTCACGGTTTCCGCACCAAAGGTGAAGATAAATAGATGTGATGCTACAAATTGAAGTCCATTAAGTATACGGCACATGTTCTTGAATTTTTATAATTTTCCATAAAAAACAGCTTCATGAAAACACTTGAATTTTAATAGCTTCCTTCTGCTGGATCAACAGAAAAATTACCTGTCATCGTCTTCATTCACGGGGTAAAACCAAAAATGAACAGACATGATCTCATTAATATTCTTCACTTTCAA